>JABFPN010002664.1:0-21167 GCA_022817305.1 Leptoteleia sp. ZL-2020 | reverse complement strand
AACATAGAATACTATACAATGTGTATAGAAAACATTCCCAAAAATTATAAGTGATACACATACAAAGAACGTATAGGTTCAGTATTCCAGGATTTATTGCTAAATATGCTATTTATTTTTCTCGGTGCACGTTAATTAAATTGTTTTAATTTGTTACACTAATATGTTATTATATAGTAAACAAATAATAATCTTGTAAATATTTATAAAGTTACTTACAAAGTCGTTGACTATTTTAACATCAAATCAATATGAAAGTTAAAAAAAAGTTGAATTAAAATTAACTGATAATACCAATTAATAATTTTTCGTACTTTTAAACTAAAAACTACAATATAATTTTAAAATTGTACTATTATTAGTTGATGTTGAAAACATTTGTTTTTCTAATATGTCCTCCATTTGGTATTATCATATATTTTCTAAAATTATGATATTGTTTTTTATACTATATTCAGATACACAAGTATTCTCAGAGGCATACGATATACTTGCGGACTTTTTAACCATACAGTACGCTTGAAGTTAGGCTTATATATACCTGTAACAAGCATGTTTTTTTTACAATGTAAATGACTGAATTTTTTTTTTACATATTTCTCTTGATGTACGAATACATTGACTATTATTGTCATTTAAATGTGTTATTACATAATTAGGTTGTTGAAAAATCTTGAATTAACATTCATTTGAAAACAAATTACTTCGATTTAGAAGTATTTTTATTTCCCAAATGTGCAATGTGCAAATAAAGATTAAGTGATGCAATTTAATTGTATACCAATTTAAATACAAAAAGTCCTAATTTATTCCCGAATACGCGCGGAATAATTTTACAATCTTTACTAAACTCGTTTTTAGTACAATTATGTTTGTATATATTTAAATTGATCTAGTCTGATGCAAACTTTTTCAACTTTAATAAATTTCCTTTGTTATTTAAAATACAACACAGTATATCTTATTTTATTTTAAGATAAGACTTTATATAAATATTATTGCAATTATTTCTACATAGAAATTATTAATTATTAGTAAATATATAAGAAATATATTTACTAATATGAAAGGGTCAAAGAAAGTATGCACTGAGAAAAATTTGTTGGAAAAAACTACTGTTTTCCTTTGTAAAAAGGATGTACAACGAAAAGAAATGTAGAAAGGTTTACAACGTAATAAATATAAATTTTTTTTACAAATATCAAAAGTACTGTCATAAATAGTAAGAATATTATTCAAAAATATAAATTGTTTAGATCTTAGTTTATTTTTAAATGAATTTTTCTTCTATGGGAAAATTAATAAATCAAAGGGATTTTTTCTTTTTGTTCTGCATCTGAATTGCAATATATACTGAGAGATAAAAGTGAGATAAATGTACTGTTCATTACCAAGAGTGTCAATACAAATGAATATCCGTTTAAAAGTTGTCTTTACAGGTAGAAAACAGCAAACATTTTGAATTTATTGAACAAGCAAACAATTTTCAAACAATTAATAGAATTTTTTAAACATTACAGTAGATTGTAAATAATAATATGTTTGTTGAAACATTTTAAAGTTTTTAATTTTAAATTTTCATTTTCTTTATTAAATAAAAACATACTTCTGTGAGATAAATTTTAATATTCTGATAACAATTGTTAAATTAACAAGCCAAATTTTTTATAAAAAGTACATATTTTGTTTATTATTAATTAATTATAAGTGAATTGAAAAAGCTCAATAATTAAAGCAATTGAATGAAACAGAAATTAAATATTTTTATTACATAATTTAATTTCCAGATGATTTGTTGAGTAAATTTAACAGTTCAATTTAATCTTGTTACAATAACGAATAATACTATCTCAACAAAATATACTTTGTTAAGATTATTTTATTATTTGTTAATGTTAATTAATTACAAAAATTTTAAATTCTCCTTAGCATAAAGTGCCTATACATATTTACAAAAATAATCTTTTGATTCTACCAAATTTGCTTTGTATAAATGCAATATTCCGTTCGAATATTGCTCGATACGTCAGTGGAAGACAGTCCTTTTGTTCAAATGCAAATGTTCTTTTATTAAAATGCATGATATTTTAATTAAAATGCATTAATTTTTCATCGTAAACATTACGTTCTGAACAAATTTACATATTGCTTTTTTTTTTAATGTTATTTCCTTAATTTAAACAAATACTGGGAAAAATTATGGAAGATTTGCAGACTTATAAATTTAGTTAAACGTTGATTTCATTGAAAAGAATTGTGGCAATAATTATTTAGCAGTTACGTCAAGAAAATTTTACGACAATAAAAAAAGTTGTAAATTATTCTTGTGAGAAGTACACTAATCATTTTCTTAGTGCATAAATCAGGATAATTTATATAATGATTGACAGTACAATGATTAAAGTTATACCAAAAAATGAATTACTATACGGAGGAAAATGAAATACGCTGAGAAAAATATGACAGATAATACGACTGTTTTCAACTTTCTTTCAGATACATATCAGTTTTTCAACAAAAATAACTGATTTTTAAAAGGAAAAATTTCCGTTTTAAGTATAAACATAACATTTCAAACCGATGCCTTTGCATTTAAAAACAGTAATATTTATTTAAACTTTGACATGTATTCAAAACAAAATTGTCGGCAGAAATATTATCTCTAATATTCTTTTCAATGTAGAATTAATTAAATGATTATTTAATGCGTTGAGATTGTGAAATATTTGATAATTAAGTGAATTTGATTACTAATTATTTTATTACTATCTTATTACTAATAATTTTATTACTAAACTACATTGTACTAGGCTGTGGTGCAAAAATCATTCATACAAATATTTTTTTTATTATACCTTTTTCCGCAGTATAAGGAATGAAAATTTTTCTTTGTTTCTATTGAACCTATCATTATGCCTATATTTCACGTTGCTAAGGTTCCGGCTGCGACCGTTTGATATATAATTAAAATTAAACATATGATATAAAATTGAAATAATTGAAATGAAAATTGAAATGAAAACACAATTCATTTAAGTATCACTTTGGAATAATTCTTTTCTTGAGAACTTTTGAATACTATTTTTAATATTTGTTAAAAAAATAAAACAAAAGAGTTAATTTTAATTTAAAGAATAAATTAATCTTTATTAAATTTACTTACCTAGTTTTTACTTAAGAAATATTTTTTCATTTTAAGAAGCTTGCAAAGAAATAGGACAGTTGTTTGTTAAAATTATGTTCAATTAATGAATAATTAACAGTTAGAAACGTTTATGTATTGTTTAAAATAATTATCATATAATGTAGCACAGTTTATATTGAATTATTTATCAACTAATTTAGAATTCAAACTGTTATATATAACAACCAATTTTATTTCGGCATATTAATATTAACATTTAGTTTATTTCAAGATTTTGTTTAAATGTTACCTTTGGAAGGAACGCACAAAATTTTGAAAGCGCGAAAAATTAGCCATACGATCTTCTGCCCGATCTGTTCCGATCCTAGAACAGTGAAGACTCGTTATAGAACGAATTTAAGATTCGTTGTATACAGTAGCTCTACGCCGAAGGAAATGATTACATATACATGCTATTTATTCAATGTTAATTTTGATATAGCCGGAAACTCAGGTGTTTAAATAGCGTTTTAATGATGATTTGTATTTGATCTAATTGCACAATAGAAAAAAAAATGGTATATAAAATATGATAATTTAAAACAATCAATTGATTCAACTGATTAGTCTTTTTTTTCTTTCTTATTAAATCACAAAGTAAACTTCGAATATCCTCATCTTTCTCATCGGTAGTTTACCACTTCACCAGTGTGCCAACTGAAATTTTAAAAATCAAAAATTTATTTTATTTATATATTTGTATTGTATCATGAAAAATATAATTTCTTTCGACAAAACTGCTAATATAAGTGTTGTTAAAAAAGTTTTCAGTGAAAAGTCGTAAGTTTTGGTAATGTTTCAGTATGTATTTCAGTTTCTTATAAGTTTGCAATAAATTTTCGTACTTAAAAGGGGGTCCCCATGTGGGGGAAAAATACAGCTGGATTTCGGATGGATACAAAGATTGAAAAAGCTAATAGTAATTGGCTGGATATTGGCTGGATCAGCCAACCATTATTCCAGTACTCCAATAGGTGGCGCTGACGACAGTTTGCACAAGTTGCCCGCAAGAATATTGTCGCATGGAATATATATTGGGGCGCGCTATAATAGAGAGGGAAGGTGGGATAATTTATTTTTAAAACCTTAGAATTGAATCAGAATGACGCGTTTATAACAGCTGGACGATTTTTTTTTCCAGTCGATATCCAGCTGATTGCTACCAGCCATTTTAAAAGGCTAGATTCGCGCCAAATTCATCCTTTTCCCAGTCGAATATCCAGTCGAAATCCAGCTGCCATCCAGCTGGCTGATTTAGACAATTTATCCCTGCCATATTTTTAATCATTAACTCAATCCGCGGTAATTTCAAATTATAACGTTTAAAAGTGGTTTTTAGTTCAATGAAACAATTTTCGTTGATCGCATAAGAAAATTGTTTGATCGAATAAAAGAAGAGTTTATTCTCGTATGGCGCTTGTCCTTCAAAGCAGTGCCGAGGCGTGTGTTCCAAAGCGTGTGTTGTTTACCTTAAAGTGTACCTCACACTTGAAATAGCTCAAATTAAACGAAAGCACTGTAACACTCCAATTACACGTCGCCCAACGAGCTCTTCGAATTTTCATTTTTGTCTTATTACGAGACTGAAAACAAAAATGGCCCGTTTAACTTGGAATTAATCGCCGAGTAAGAATCCATCTAGTTTCATTATCCTCGAGTAAACCACGTCTCATTTTTCTTACTTTATCGAGCAAAATATTTTATTTCTAATTATAATCCATTCTTAAAATGTTTCTTAAAAAAACCTTAAGAAATGATAAATAAAAAATTAAGCAAGAATGGATAAAAAATATGGCAAGAAATTATATTGCTAAATTACACTAGTTAATTATTTGATTACTTTTTAAATGCCTTCGAATAAACATAATGCATTTAAAAAAAAATAATTACAATAAAGAGAAATATTCAAAAAGAGCATAAACATTTTGAAGAGGTATAACATTAATGGGAAGAAAGAAATTAAAATAAATTGCCATTGGTGTAACCCTTGACATTGCCCGTTGAGGTGAGTTAATTAAAATAATTTGAGGACTTCTGGGAGTTGAAATTCGAAATGGAGAATAAAAAGCCAATTCGTAATTGGAAATGGGACTCGATTTCCATTGGAGCGAAACAATTACAGCAGATGTATTGGTTCATTAAAGGCATTATATGACGCGAAGCCTTTTTTTTTTTTTTTTTGGATTTATTTTTCTTTTTTTTTGGCTGCGTAAAAGTCCGCTTAATGCCCATTGTTTTTGGCAGTTATATTAGTGAATAAAAAATGCCATAATTTAGCATTCCCAGGCGGTTATTGTGAATTATGATTATACAATGAGCTTATGCAAGTGACATCAATACACGCGTAACGGCGGTTGCTGATTTGTAAACGTTATTATCATTTATTAAGAAAGGCAGTGGCGTTGAATTTGAGTAAGAATGAGATCACATGGTTTACGCCGTGATTTGTTCGAGCTGTTGACCGATTTCGTAAATGCCATCGCAAACGCTATTTAGATACATAGGAATTGTCAGATTACGATGAAATGTTTTTTTTTTTTTATTTTCAATTTATGGATACTTTTCATGTTTGTGCAATGCTAGCGAATAATATCAATAATTTAATTTGTAATACGAAGATTATAATAATATAAATATTTTGTTTAAACATTGTGAGAAAAATAGGGTTCATTGATTGAATCATCAAGAAATTTATCTAATCTAAACACATTGAAATCCGATAGGTTTTTGTATTTTAATAGTTAATTACGTACCACGACAGATTCAAGTACAAAAGTTCACAAGCCGAGACATTGGTGACGTTTGTAATCGTACGAGATATATGCATTTCCGCGAATCTCCCGTGACGCGTGCGCGACACTTTTCATCATACGTTGGCGTAAAACGTCATTTGTCTCCCTAGGGAATTTCGGAAAAATGGCGTTTCTCGCTCCTTCGTGGCGAAAAATAAAGTATGCACCAGACGAGATTCAGGAAAATCTTCCTTGATACGTTAAAAACCAGTTGGTCGTTTTTTCCAAAAGACTATTAGGCATATAATGTCGTTTTAAAATATTGCCAGTTAATTTTGGAACGTGGTCTTTGATGGATAAACAATAGCAGCGAATTTATAAGTTATAACATAATTAACTCATGTGGTGACGGTAATCTCAAAAGAATATCAAAAAAAAGTTGTTTCGTAAAAGTGTTAACCGTAATAAAAGTAGAGCGTATATGGTCCATATATGTGTTTACAATTTCATGTAATAAAATAAAAAATTCATGTATAGACATATATGTTGTTTTCTTAATCCACATATGGCTTTACATGGTCGATATATGGCAATAATTGATATAATATTCTAACCATATATGGTTTCAATAATTTCCTTATATTGAAATCAATTAGACAATTTTGTCTTTTCTTATATGAAATTGTTAACACATACATGGACCATATATGTTTCATTTTTACTAGAAAAGTATATATAAATTTTTAAGTATTTATTGTTATAATATGATTAATCTGTAATTTCTTTGATTACAGTTTAAAGGCTAAATAAATTAATATTAAATAATTTAAAAGACTATTTTTATTTTATAATTTAAAATAATGTACTTCTTATTAAATTAAATTAAATTATTTTTTATTGAATTTTAAATTGAAACGAGAATCTTTTTATTTTAAGAAAAATATGTATTTTTTATCCATCAATTTATTTTCCTCTCAAAGTTAAATGAATTCGTTTTGTCGATATTCGGAACCGAAGATCGTTTTAATCTAAAACGATTGGCCTCAAATTCAAACGATCGTTTTAAGAGCGAGCACGCAGGGTCTCTTCTTTCTTTCCACGTGGACGCAATTTTGTAATTCGTATAAACAATAATGCCGAGACGTTAACCAATGGGTGTCGCGATCATCGAATTGCGCAAGCGCCTGAGAATAATCCCGCGATTGCTACTGGCGCGCATTTGTCACTTCCGCTTCGATGGTAAACAGCTCTTCGATGCTTTCTCCGTAGTTACGTGCCAGCTCCGGAATCTCATTTTACTTTTATTTCAAATTCTTGCATCCATATCGCGAAATGTTTGGCCACAACAAAGTTAACCCCAATTTGCTTTTTGGATAGTCTTCAGTATTTGAGTTTTTGTGATGAGCATCGAAAAGGTTGTTATGATTATATTTTAGCGTTATGGTTTATTAATATTCATTGTTTATTCTATTAGTTTACTTTCATTTATATAATTGTTTTATTATTTTATTTATTGAAATACGTTGTAACTTCTTTCCAAACACTTTTTGGAGATTTTTTAGTAATATTGCTCGTACTTTGTCTTTAGAAGAGAAATAGCAAAAAAGTGAACTATAAGATTTATTTATGGAAAAATGGGATGAGATGGCAAAGTTAAAAGTTGGAGAAATGTAATTTTTCCTTCATTTACTGTAATGGAATTTTATATCTGTTAACAACTTGGTTTCAAAAAGTTGAAAATGTGAATACTCGTAATTAGTACCTAAATTTAAAAATGTCGCCAATTCAATATGTGGATTGTTTGATATTAGGTTACATTGTTTATTATTTCAAATTGTGCTAAATACTGAAGAAAATTAATTAAATCTATATTTCATTGGTATGTTATATAATTCATAAGAGTTTTGACAAGTATGCTTGAATTTAAGGAAACATATCTATAATTTCTTGGTGAAAAAATTAAATGACTGTTCGGTATAAAATATGTGTTTATCTGTGAGAGAAGTTTAAATTAACTTGAATCGTTACTGTTTTCTATTGCGCAATGGACCAATTACGATTTCAGATGATAAAAAGTTCTATAATATTGTAAAAACCTTGCAAAAGCGTAATAAAAATATGAGCAAGATTGTGATTTAAATATCTATAAATTTACATTTATAACGAGTAGATTTATATTTAAAAAGTTATCTTTTATACTAATAAATAACGAGAAACACTTTATAATTTTCTTGTAAAAAGATAACGCCAAAATTGTAGTAAATAAAAAAGGATTTATGAGTTGTACTGTAATTCTACACTGAGAAAAAAAAGAGGTTCGAATCAAACAATATTTGATACAGTCAACTACATGCAAAATTTTAAACAAATTTACGATATTTTTTCAGTCAAGTGATACTGTCTGATAAGTACAATCTATACTTGACAATAAGTTTCATTTGATAAGTACAGTCAACTTCACAAAGAACTTATAAGAACTTATATATAATTGTGTCAATTTCAAGAATCTTGATTTTAGAGCTGGTTGGGATTCGTTGAAGAAAAAATATAATAAGTGCTAGAAGCAGTTCATTCTAGCGAATATTTCCACTTGTTTTCCGCATAATTCAGCAAAATTAAAATTAAAGTTGCAGAAAGAAATTGAGCAAGTGTATTTACAAAGTGAATTTCTAATTAAGCGTAATGTAATCTAATTATAAAATATTAATGAGTATTATTAATAACATTGAATTACTTTCCTTTAAATTTAAGATATTTTTAATTGCTTTTAATCTAAACCAAGACAATTAATTTCACAAGTAAACTAACTTCAAATCCTGAAGATACTATTTTTTATTATATTTTTTCTCATAACATATTGATATTAGTATAGAAAAAAAAAAAAAATACTAAACTATGTCACTAAAATAGCTCGGAGCTTACAGTAGATAACCACAGGTTTTGCCGTGGTTGCTACTGATTATGCCACACTACCTTAAAGTAATGTTTTTACGCGTGGGTATCCTTAATTTACTTTTGAAATAGGAAACCTTTAATTAAAACTTTGCCATGATTTATATATTAAACGATATTTTAATTTTATATAATCTTAAGTTTCATTGTATGATGAATTATTGATCTAAGACGTAATTTTATAAAAATAGAATTGTACTACAGATTCCGCATCAAGTCCTTCTATCTCTTTTTACCTTATACTTTTTTAAGATAAAAAGATGACTGGAAAACAGCACTGCACGTAATCTATAGTACATACTCTAAATTAAAATAAATAAAATTTTAAATTCTTGTGCATATTAAAATAATTACACAACAAATTACATAAGAAATTAAAAAAATTATATACTATTCCCATAAATGTACATAATCGTACAGAATTTGACAAAAAGTGTTATTAATTATTAGCATACAATAATTCTTATGTAATTTTTATACATATCATTATTATGTATTGACATTATCATTCATGTTATACATTTACATATCATACAAATAACCAAGTCCTCCATAAGTTTTGACTTATTTCATCAAAAATTTTTTATTACAATTCACATTAACTTTTTACCAATGACCATCCTCGTAACTTTACAAAGGATTACCGCGGCGTTCAATTAAACTGAATAAATTCTTTAGAAAAGATAGAATTAAAGTTCATCAATTTTTCCACGCAAATGGTGCAAATATCGAATGAAAAAGGGAGATAATTTTTTTTGTTTTTCTCTCGAATTCTTAAAAAACAATTGTACATATTTTTTTTTGTTTTGTTCGTTGAAATACGAAAATCGGTAACTTGTAATCGGCTTAAGGGAATTGATGAATGCGAATGCAAAATGAGTATCATTCGGTAAATCTTCTCCGGGTCGGTGTTTATTTTTATCGTAACTATGCAACGAGCGAGCGGTGAGCGCGGTGAGCGCGGTGAGCGCGCGGTGGCCGGTATCAAGCGGGCATTCGAGCGGGGCGAAAAAAAAAAATGATAACTGCAAAAATCAATAGGAAAATAAAAACGCACACCGCACCCTAATGTGGCCGTGCGCGACACGCGAATGATTACACACGGAGCAAGAATTAACTCGTACATCGTTTAACGGATTAGCGCATGACGATTGTCGGCTATTTCGTGCGATTACACCAACATTTCACGTCCCTTTTTCTTCATTCCTTTTCTTTCTTCTTCTTCTTCTTCTTTTCTCTTATTAATGCTCCGCGCAACGGTGATAAATAAAGGAATAATTCATTTCGATTTTAAGCGAAGGAAACTTAATTAGAGCCGCATGATACTAATAAGCGTGAAATGTTGTTCGGCTAATTCGAATTGAGAGATATGAGAAACGATAACAACGATGCCAAGATTGATCGAGGGAGTAATTGAATTTCAGTTGATTGGAATAAAATGTTTCCTATTTCTTTTTTTTTTTCTTATTCTTTTTTACTGTCGAGGATAATTTGTAAAACTATCATAGCAGTTTGTCGTTTGTATGCCTAATTTTCTGAGGAATAATTGACGCGCATTTTCAATTATTTAAATTAATTTTAAGGTACTAGATCAATCAAGTGCGCTTGCCCCTGTATTTATGTCCAAAAGTAGGATCTATTATCAATGTTTTTTTATGATATAAATATATTTTATTGTATTATTTTTATCTCATTTTATGTTCTGTATTATATATTAGTTTCTTTATTTAAACATTATTTTAATTCTATCGATAATGATAAGTAATACTTAAATTAATAAACGATGTGTCCTTCTTCATACGTTAACCTATTTATTTAAAACGACAATACAATTATCGTTTATCTTGTTTACAATTATTAAATATACTTGTTTTAAAGAACACATATCTTTATATTTATTGGTATATTCGTTAAATAAATGTTAATGCTTTTAAAAGCAGAGACATCAGTTTTAAATGTTACGTTTATACTTAAAGGAATGTCATAGAATTTTTATTTTTGTCCATGTAATTAATAGAGATTCTATTTGGTGCAAGAATATTATATTATCATAGAGCCGAAGAATGACACGTTCTTCAAATTGAACGTATAAAAAAGTACTCTTTGTAAACATTTGGAAGGTCAAATTAAATTCATAAAAACAATAATATTATCTATTTATATGCAAAGGACATACGAATGCATATAAATACAAAACAAAAACAAGGCTTATTTACACTTTGCAAACGTTTCATTCTTCAGTACCATTCTATTACTCTTCTATTACTCGTAAACTCTGAGAGATAGTTCTGTGAGTGCATGTTTATATTTTGCCGATTTATTCGCTTTTTATTATTTTCTTATAATAAATAGAGAAGTATTTTTCATTTAAACATATTCATTTAGTTTTCTTTTAACGAATATTGCATTCTTGTATTATTCTTTTTAATTTAATTACAAAAGATTATTATTGTAATAAAAAAAAAAAAAATGTTTCATAATTGTAACAGTTCTTTACATTGTTCTCCACTTTTCAATACTCTGGTAATAATTAAGCATCAAAAGAGTAGAAAAAAGAAATGTGAACGGTTGATGTGTATAAAAAACAAAGTCGATATTTATGCGAGCGCGTTCCTGTTGTCGACAATTATTTCGGATGTGGTGCATTATTCATTGGAGGGTTGGAAAAATTAGGAAAATATTTTCAACGGAAAAATGCTGAAAACATGTGACCGTTTGAATGATATTAGGAACTCGCCAATTTCTTGACGCCAATTTCTTGTCATTAGAATTTCAAATGCCCAGCGCGCCGTATTTTTAAAATCGATTAAGAATGTACGAGATTACAAATTTAAATTCCATTTCCTTGATGGTAGTGTAATTTAAATTTGTCAATCCATTATGCATGTTTTGTTAACAGAATCTTCAATTGAATGAACGTTAATGAATTAATCGGGTTATCAAATTCTTATTCTTACTCTAATTAAATCACTTTAGATTCTAAAAAAAAAAAAAAGACAAAGGAAAACAACGAAGAAAGTGATCTTGAAATGATAAATAAAATTGTTCGCAGTCACTAGAAAAATTAAAAAAACTTCAACTTTGCCCAAGCAGTTATATTTTTGTAGAACTTGAATTAAAATAAATTTACTGTATATTTAATCGATTTAAAGATATAAATTAAATCATTTATAAAAGTATTTATTATATCTCCAAGTATCGTTAAATATTTTGTGTATATAATATATTTATATGTAAACTAAATTAACAATATTCAGTCCAAGGATTGCTAAATTATAAATAAACGAACAGCATTAAACAAATAAATCGCGATGGTTTATCTAAAATTAAAATCGAGTTGTATTGGCAGAGAGCATTCGCTTTTTTCATTGTGTCAGGGAGGAAAAAAAGGGGGGAAAGAATACATTGGACTTTCGGGGGAGGCGGTCGGCTGAAATTTTGTGCAAGTCTCGGATCGGCGCAATAAATAACACGATTGCAAGTGAATCTGATCGAAGAAAGTTACGCTCGGTTACGTAGGCACGCGTACTTTTTTCTTTTTTCTTTTTTTTTTTTTGGCAAATTATCAAGCGGCTTTTTCATCGATTTGCCAAATCATTTTGCGGCGCGACGTTCATAATCGTTTGTTGCACACGCGTACAATTATTTTGTACATTTACCGGGCGTGAATTGGTCGCCACCGGCACCGAGACCGCAATCCGTCCGGTTTGACCATATTTTCACGTATTATATAATGTTCATCAACGATTCAAGGACCTGGAAAAGATCCGAAGTAAATTGCCGTGCGAGAAAAAGACCTAAAGATGGTTAAGTCATTACCAGAGACCTTCGCAAAAAGATGTGGGAACTGAAATTATTCCTCGAATACTTGTTATTAAATATTATTAAAAGAATTTTTTTCTCCTTTCGTTTGAGGTCTAACAGAATTGGAGGGAAAATGAGTAGGTGCACTCATAAAAAAGAATGGTAATATTAACCATATGTATAGTTCAACCAGAATTCTAGTTATTTTTTCTCAGTGTGAAATTGTATAAGTTTACGGAAAAGTTAATTATTATTTTATTTAAATAACAATTTAAAAAATGGAATATAATTCCAAGGGGATATTCCTTATAATATGGTATAATATTTGGAAAAAAATGTGACACCAAGGAATGGAACTCGTTACCTAACAATCACCAGTTGCACTCTTTATCAGTACCCTAGGTCGCCGTTTAGAAATATAGGTCTTACTTTACAAATATCCGTGACTGGAAATAATTAGGCCACTCCCCCCTCTCGCATTAACACTGGAATTTGACAATAACTAGTATTATCCAAGCGGTGACGTAGACTAGCGGTTCTATTCCTTGATAAGGGCATTTTTTTCTAATATTTTTTAGGTATATATATTATAAATTTTACTAAATCATATTATAATGAATACTATAAAATATAATAGCAACTACTAATAAACTTCTCTCAGTGTGGCAACTTGTAAAAGAGGAAGGGAAAAATAAAAGTGAAATCAAATAACTGAATAAATATGTGATTCATCAAGTTATCGATAAAACAAAATTGAAAAAAATGTACATAAAGATAGAAGAAGAAAGGAACATTGAATTAGGGGAGGGGGGGGGGACGAATACAAATATATTATAATTTACTACGTGAAAATGGCAAATTAACAGCTACGAGGAAGAAGAAAAAAAGGCAAAGAGAAATTTGATAATTGAATTAATACATGATGCATAATCCATCATGTTACAAAACCATTTCCTAACCGGGAAAAGGCGACGTGGAAACAACAATTTGAAAATTACAAAATGGACGTGACGAAATCAAATTTACCGAGCCGGACGAGGAGTTTTATCTTTCTTCCAATAAGCATTAAAATGTGAACATAAAATTCCGCGAAAAGTCGACGCAACCAAACCGAGCGATGCCCGGTGCGGGACCTTTTTTTTCTCTCTCCCTCTCCCTCTCTTAACGCGCCGTCGTCCGCGGAAAGAGTCAATATTTTATTTTGTCCGGTCGCAAAAAGGCCCCGCGGTGTGGCAATGCAGGAATTTCACTCGCAAGAAGCCGAGGCATTTTTGCGTGTCCGGTATTGCAACCTTGACACGTCCTCATTGCGAGACAGTTGTCATTACTGGTCTAAATTAATTTTTTATTGCACTGTAAATAATGTAAGACAATGTTATTCCAGAATTTCGATTCGCGTAATAAATTGTACCGATAGCATCCGAACGTTGTAATACACGTCGAAATTGAAGGTCGATGGTACAGTTTTATAGAAATAATAAATTTCGTTAAATTACGGTTCGAGCTTTAACAATCGTTCATTACCTTGTAGTTTGTCCATATTAATGGCAAAACGTATTAAAAAAAAAAAAAATAAAAAAATAAAAAAATAAAAAAATAGTATTGCGTACCTTCGATATTGAAATTGAAATTATATAATTAAAAGAAATGATAGAAAATTCCCTAATAATAAAATACAATTATTTTTCTTTCATATTAATAAATGGTAATTTGAATTCAAACTAATAAAATAAATTCACAAACTAATTATGTGCAAATTTTATGCAGTCGAGATAAAATATAAAATGATTTTAAAATTCCTCTAAATTTTTCTCATTATTTGTTGTTATCAAAAAATGCAATATAAAGGCAGTTGAAGAATACATAAATCTAATTATTCCCATTAATGTTAAAGAGTAAATGTATACATTAATTAATGACATATAAAATTATATTGTTATAATTAATTTATGAAGAAAAAAGTTGTAAAAGTGAACAATTTAGCAAAGGAATTAAATAATAATAATAACATAATAAATGGCTCGGTAAGAGATGAGCATTTTTGAGAGGAGAGAAAAAAAAGGTAAAGAAAAAGGAGCGAAACGATGGCTCGTTCGCTTTCCCCTATAAACTGATTGCGCAATTGTTCCGCGCGCGTCGCAATTGCGATTTGCAATTGCCGAAATTCTTTCGCCGGGTCTTTTTCTCCGCGGACGATTCGTATCTGTCGAAATCGCGCGCCGTGGCATTTCTCTCGGGCGCTCGGCAGATGAGATCTTTCGTCCCCGGATTACGTCGGTTACGTAAAGCGGATGCCCGAGAAAGATACATCGCCGGCGAGAAAGTCACTAAACAGTTGTTCCTGCGCCCCGGCACGTTACGACGCGCCTCTTTATCGTCGACTCACGGCACGAGCGCGCTATCCGTTTGGAAAAGTTCATTGCGAGGTGTCCCGATGTCGGGCACATTTTGCTTCATTTCCATCCCGCGAGAAATCACTCGCGCCAAACGCCGTCATCTCCGTCGCGATATACTATTTCCTCGCATTTATTAATAATTAACAACAACTAACTTCAGAACTATATAATTATAATTTATACTGTTAATAATTACTATTACACGTTAAATAATTATTGTGCAATTTTTTATTACTTAATCGTAATTTATTGCAGATTAATTATTATATATGATAGATTACTGATTAGCTTAATAATCTATTTATTAATTCACTTTTTTTTTACTAAGTCATTCGCTCGCTTATAGAAGTATTTAAATTATTCTGTGTACTTTATATTTTCTCATTACATATATATATGTTGGTTTGAAAAAAAATTATGTTGATCATAAACGTATGATCTGTATAATTATTATTTAATAGCTGTTTAGATGTTGAGAAGATTTGGCTTCTAAAGAGTTTTCCAACTCGAGAAGAAAATTTGAGTGTATAATGAAATTCTAATTTTTCATATAGTTTTTTTTTTTGGCATAAGCGTATTGTCAGCGTTGGAAGATGGTAATAAAAATTGATAACGCGAATAATTAAACTACAGCTAAAGTAAACAAAGTTAAGATGTCGGATAGAGTTTTGGAAAATTGATGTAACGAGGCTAAAGAAAGGGAGTAACTATGATAAATTGCATAATCTAATAGAGTCCACGAGAAAGTGAACGGGCTTGATTAATTAATCTGTTTGAAATGACGCGCAATAACGTTGGAGATTTGAAATAATTTTTGGTACTCACTCACGCAGGATACACTTTGTAGATTCGAGTCCTGATTGCCCCCTTTTTTGGTATTTTCTGTAAAAGAAAAGAATATTTGCATTAAATCTCGAATAGAGTAAAAATTAATTTACATTTCACGTAGAATTTCATGCAGTAATTATGGAAATGCAATATTATCTTTTAGTACAATTTTTTATACAAGTCGCAAAGTTATTAATTATTTATTTTACTTTCAAATGTTTTAATTGAGTTCAATATTGGTTGATATTTTTGCACCAAACTGTAATGGAGTGTTTGTCTGGGTGTTTACTTATTGAGAACATCACGCATTTGGAGCAACACTGCTCTATTGGTGGCAACGGTTTCCGAACGATATTTTAATCATAAATGAACAAAGCAATAAATGTATTTCCATAATTATCCCAACGGCTAATTGAAAATCGAATGAATATTTACTAGATAAATTATCAGCTGAAGGCAGAAACGAAAATCGCCCTATCCTTCTTCAACTATTCCGCAACTTTACATAATTAACAGCAGTTTCATTGGCGACGCGAAAATGAATAGGGGATCACTGCAAAATACATTTCCTGCCTCGTTCTCTCCCTTTTAATTAACAATACTGATACTGCGTGTTGTAAAACAATGTGAAATGCCCAAAAGTGAAAGTAAAATCACCATCAATCTTTATGGTCCCACCTTTTTTTTTAACACGTTCCTTTTTTTTCATACACTAAGAAAAAAGTTAGGATAAAAATTATTGTACTGCACTGAGAAAAAAATTGGGATAAAAATTATTATACTAAATGTAAAAAGAGGGACAAATGACATCTTCTTGTCTTAGTTGTTAATAGACAGTTTAAAAGAGGTTATAAGAAAAATGAACATTTTTATTATACTCTATCATAGTAACTTGTACAATACTGATAATCTCTTTTAAAATGTGTTTTAAATATCACAAGAATTGTAATTTGTCCCCATTTTTACATTTAGTATAATAATTTTTATCCCAACTTTTTTCTCAGTGCATCATTATTCATAGCATTGTTTTAAATATTGCGATTTTAACGCGGTGAGTTTCGGCACGAAAATCTTCGATAACGGAATTATTTGTTGAAATAGGTCGAACGGGAACAAAGGCACAGATTAAAACGTTAATCCGCAGTGTCTTTTATCGTGTCGCGCGGGTAATAAGAGAACGTCTTATTTGCCCAGCTGTAATGATACGTAATCCCCAACCACATACAACTCTTACGAAATTGTCGGCTTTTATAAGTCGCCGAGATTCCATCTCGGTGTTATTTGCTCGACTGCACTTGGAGCGTCCGAGGGAGAGCCGAGGTTTGATTTAAATATGCATAAATATCCCCGGCAAAGCCGATCGTGGTCAACATTTATCGTTTTCCGCGGCGGCCAAGCTCTTTTTTATTAAAATTCCACTCGGTACTGTTCCCACAATTCATTTCGCTCTATTTGTACATTTTATATACACATTGGCGGGAGAGAAATTTTCGTTTCAGGGAAAATTTAACCATTTTTCAAAGTTTGCAAGCCGAACCATATATTTTTTATTGCCATTGACAGCATTTCTGTGAATCAATGCCGAAATAAAAATAACATTTTTTATATGGAATATATTTGTTAAGGTTACTTAATGTTTTCTGCAAAAAAGTTGACATTATTTAACACTAGAATTGTTTCTTGATAATAAATATTAATTAATAACTAAACTATGTTTTATAGTTTTTAGTTATTTTCGTATATTATACAAAAAGAAGTATTTTTATTAAGAAATTTAGTTACTGTAAAATATTAGGTTCTTCTCCAATATGAATTAGATTAGTCATATTCACGAAATACCAAAATTTATGCCAAAGTTCATTCGCGTATTATTAATTTTCAGAAGGACAAATTTAAATACGAATAAATAAGCTCGGATGTACCGATGTGTACAATATTGAATCGAAAATTTACAATTCTCTTTCGATTTTACAGTTGTTTTGCGTGTTTGAACTTTTAATAATGGATTACGTTCATTAATGAAAAATTACACGCAACAAAGCATTTTTCCGAACTTGAAAGTAAGAAAGCTAAGGGAATATTGAATTATAATGGAAAATACATTTTGTTTCGGGCTTTAAGCTGACGTATCATCGAGAACGAGCACACCCACACAATGAAGTCGATGAAACGCCCACGAGGTGGAGATTAGCTTCAAGTTGTTATTACTGTCGATGGGGTTTGGCTAACAATACTAATTAATCACAGTGGCAAATTTTATTTAATCACCGCCGCTATATTAGAAACTTCGCCCGAGTTAATCAAATTACCGCAGTCGACGTTTTTCGTCGCGAAAATAAAAGCGATCCTTACGATTTCTATTAAATATTTGGAATTACCGTCTTCGTACGGATATCGTTGTAATCGGGGCAAAGAATAAACTGAAATTCTCACAAGACTTCAATGGAAAGCCAAACAAATCATTTACGCATCGACCGAATTTCGCGTTCTTGCATTTCAAAGTAAAATATTGAAGTGGAAATATTGTGCAATTTTACGCGAGCAAGTTTGAGATTAAGTTTAATCTTTCATTGATTTCAGCTGAATTTATTGGCAACATTACGAGCTTTTAAATCGAATTCGGAGCGTTGAAAAATGAACGCGTTTTGTATTTTAAATGTTCCATCTGACTTTTTGTTAATGTGGAATTATTATTTTCTTGTTGCAGACCGATATCAAGATGACGAGTATTGTGACAGATCTTGTTCATGGTTATAGGGATCTAATGGACAACAAGTCCGGTAAGTTTACGTTTTCTTATTGAAAAAAATTATTCAATTTTTTTTTCCCCCATGCGAAACAACATTTTCTACCTTTAAAATGGAGCATCGAAGAAGATGAAGAAATCACTTGCAATATTACTATTTTTTTTTGATTTATCAATATCGCTTTAAATTTTTTTGCAACAAAAATTTCAATAGCAAATTCAGAAGGAAAGCGAAACTATTGATTAACATAAATTAAAACGAGCCCGTTGTAGCGTTTGCAACTATTTTAAGAGCTATTTCAAAACAATTAGTTAAGCATTGAACGTTCCTCAAAGGTATTTATTATTGCAAGTGATAAGGATAGCTTTATCGCTCGCTTCATTACAAAGTATCCTCATTTGCTGTACAAGTAACGCGAGGGCAAATGAGCATCGTCGATTCAGCGCGGCTGAAAAGTGTACCGGGTCGAAAATAAATGAATAAGTAATTGACACAAAACAAAAGGTTGCAGTCAGCAGTGTTACGACACGCGTACCTGCAGTTACGCCTCATTTTCTGCATTGTAACGCAAATTAAAATCCGCGTGTTAATTCAGCGCGCGGCTAAACAGCGGTAATGGATTTTGCCGTTCTTTGTTTTGTAAACAACTTTTAAGCGATTTAGGAAGTACTTTTGTATTTATAATCGTGAAACTCGGTAGACGGGAGAGAGATACTTTTAAATAGGCGAGAAAGACCGTTTCATTTTCAATTCAGTTCCCCTTCAAAAACTGTTTTGAAAGAAGAAGAAGAAAAAAAAGAGATAGTGATAGTAACTACTTAAATTTGTAATTTCTGCCATGTCATGTTTGTTTTACCAAGTACAAATTTGACCTGGCAAGTCTTAAAAGCGACTGGGACCTTACCAGGTATTTTTCGAAAAACCCCTTAATAGATTACCATAATAAAAACTAAGTTGATCCAGTTGTAAGAAGGTTTCGATAAGGTTTTCATAAGGCCTAGATTTGAGCAACTTTTCGTTAGGTCAGGCATTCCAAAGAATTTTGTACCCAGAACACCATTATAAGGACAGTTCAGGGCAACTTTCGGGGTCCGAATAAAACATTGGACCACACGTGATGGGCTTTCGGAGCGAGTGGGGGAAAATTCGAGCGATTTAATTGAACTTTAATTGTTCTTTTGCGATTCAAATGTTTGAATGCATGCGAAAAAAGGTGCATTTCGCCGAAGCATCGGAATTGTGCGGGAAAGTGGGTTAACCTCGTTGCCAGCCGCCAGTGCGCTTTAAATTTCAGGAAGCACGCTGATAACGCGCGCCTCTAATGCAAAAGTTTTTTGCGTTTAGGAGCACTTTATTCCGTCGCGTATCTGCATTCCTTTCCGTCGGCTGCATCTTCAAGCGATGCTGCCCATTGTGAGGGCCGACTTTGGGGCTTTGGGCAATATTCCTAATTACGGCATTGTTGGCTCGGGGGGAAAAAAGCCAATTCCCCCCCCCGCCCCGCCCCCCGCTTCTGTCAGAGTGTCACAAGTTGCCTTTCCGAAGCACCGTATAATTTAGCACGAACGCAGATTACGCGTGGCTAAAGACACGGAAAAAGGGGGCGACCGAGGCAGGGGGAGTGGGAGGGGTTGAAAGAAGAAAGAGAAAAGGGCAAAAGCAGAGCGCGCGGGGAGGGGGCGGTCGCATGAATAGAAATGGAGCGGAATCTTCAGCGGTGTTCGGCTTGGAAAGAGTGCTCTTATCAAATGCGAAATTCCAGACAAATGCCCGACGTTGCACTCGTGTGTCTCCAGTTTAATCAATGAAGGTTCATTGGTTGGGTCGCGTTCGACTAACTAATCATTCCAACACTTTCAATGGAGAATAATTTTGTACTCGTATTGAGCTCTCGCTCGTATTAAGCGTGCATCGCGACGACAAAATGTTTGATGGACACGCGCGAAAAATAATATAACGTAACCGGAAGGTGAACTAAGACAGTCTTGGCTTCCCGGCTGGTGCGATGATCGGAGGTATTCCAATGATGATTTTCGGTATTTTCTTTATTGCACTAAATGCAAGAAGAAGGATCATAGGATTACCAGAAGTACACGGAGAGAAAAAAATATCAATTTTTAATGAAAAGTTTACTACTTTGTCATTATACTTACAGAACACCATTATGTGGAAAACTAGTTGATTAATAGTACATTGTGTATCTAGTGTGTCATGGGATCTATTGCATACGAGTGTAATGGCTGCATGAGCGAAGCGAGTGCAGCTAATACACGAGTTTGCAAGTCCCCATGACACACGTGGTGCACATAGTACTTTTTGTCCGACCTACGGTGAAAACAAGTCCGTAGTGACTTTATTATTACGAACGAGAATACGTTCGGCATACGGAAAAGTAATGCGTCAAACGACCGTGTTCGCATGTTTTCAGATTGCGCATGCGCAAATATAGCCGTGTGCAACCTGCCTGTTTGCGCACGCTACGCATGCATGCAATGACGAGTTTTCACCGTAGGTCGGACAAAAA
>JABFPN010002663.1:0-21172 GCA_022817305.1 Leptoteleia sp. ZL-2020 | reverse complement strand
TCAAATTTGTATAGGTGTTTTGACTAAATGATTTTGTCAATCCGGACAGAATTTCCGCGTTTATTTGACCAGAAGTTCGTAACCATATAAGTTTATCTACTATGTCTAAACCATTATTTTGCGTGTACAATTTGTTTAAACATCATATTATAAGGAATATTATAAAGGACACACACACACACACATGTCCCAAAGTTATTATAAGATTTATTAGTAACCATTAATAAATTTCTCTCAATGTAACCCTACAGGTTGAATAATTTATAATATAATTAGTGAAATGGCAATAATGCTGATTGAAAACGCGGCAAAAACAGTGAATCGCAGCACTCGGTGGTAATAAATGTGTTTCCGAAAATTGGCAACGATGTTTTGCTACCGAAAAACAAGCGTAACGGTATAATGGCCGGGTAGCATGCGAGAGGGAGGCCGCGCTTATTCGTATTCCTCGTAGTATGTGCGTGGTACATCTACGTAGAGTACAACACTGTACACGTGCTTGCACTAGTAAGCTCGTGTCGCAAACACAAAATATTGTCGTAATCTTAGGGACCGATGCATGCGGGAGCTACAATGCGATTTGCGCGTCGCCAGTTAATGCTCGCACTTTCCGATATAACATTCGTGATGGCATTTATAAGGGGAAAGAGCAAATAATAGAAATGCTAAAACGAGGCTTAGTGGAACGCGCGTTACGTTGCAATATTTTATGCGCACAACTGAAACGTAATGAATAATACGTCAGAGTTATTGATACGCCGTAACCAAGGGTGAGGAACAATTTCTGGAATGCTGGATGTTAGATTAGATAAAGTGGTATTTGTAATCGCAGTTAGAGAGAGGGAGAGAGAGATAGATATTTCTAAACTGTCATATTTAGTCATTTGGTTTTAGATTGTTCAACTTTTATCTGCAATATTCCGTTAAACATGTTTGTTGTTCGAAAGTTATTTGTCATTTATTAGATATCTATATACGTATACGCTTGCGTGTCTTATGTGACATAATTACTGTATCTTGTGGGTAAAATTATAAAATTATGACACAGGTATCCTGTTATTATTTGCTGGTAACAACTTCATTTAGTCATTTCGCCGTGAGTTTCTAAATTACAGCTTGTTTAAGCTCATTATGGAAAATTGATTATTTATATACCGCAAGAGAGTCTCATAATATGATATAGAAACTTGAGTTATTGAAACAGATAAAGAAAAATGAGTGTCGCTTAAAGTAGATAGAATTAGATTTGCTTTATGATAATTATTTCCGATGTTAATCATGCAATAATGAGAAAAGTAATTCTAAAATAGCGGTAAATAGAATATTAGGTAATCTAGTATTTACGCAAGGCGATGAGCGATGATCCGCTTTGGGACGTCTTTTAGTAATAGCATAACTTTTTCTAAAAAAAACAGAATATCATTGAAATATTTTGTACTTAAACTTTTCCGGAATTTCAGAAGAAACACTCGGGATCAAATTTCAAACTTTGTATGCAAATCATAGATAAACATTTTATGTTAAAGTAAACATTTACATTCAATATCGATTTCAAATAAATCGTTGGACACAAAGTGTGCTAATGTTATTTTCATTTCTTAAACATTTATTATAAAGTTTAATTACATGAAATAAAATGTTAATATTAATGTTGAGCCGTATCGAATTCAAACTTCATTCATTTTTACACTTAATTATATTGTTCTCATAAAATTTTATGATTATATTTTCTCTTCTACTGAAATTTTGTTTTTAGTTAAGAAAATGAATATAAATAAGAGAGGTTTTGAATTTTGCATTAATTTTAAATTTATCTTTATATACACTTTTACCAGACTTTCTATTTATTTGACAATAATCAGGATGAATTTTAAATCCGCCATCTATTTAACGTTTTTTTCAAATTTATATACGTACGTTAATTTATGTGACAATGACTTGTGACTTTATTGACATCTCTAAATAAGTTAATGTGTTAAGACAAGTATTTCAATGAAAAAACATTTACAGTCGACTTAAGACATTTGCTACCAAATATCTTCATTCACGTTCCTAAAGATTTCCCACGCGTTAAAAAATTAATTATCACACTAATGACAAAAGTAAAAAAATTCAGTTAAAATTTCTTGAAACCTATTCGCGTGACTAATGTCAAATGTCGCATTTTTAATGACATAATTAGTCGTAACTATTTTTACTTGCACGATGTTTGTTTTTCGCTGTCAATCAAAAAGTATTATATAACATGTGTTTTCGAAAGATCAAACAGAAAAAAGTAAATAAGTAATCAATTAAAATCTTTTTGATTTTAACGAATGATTACAAATTCCCGGGAAAGTTTATCAACATAATTTATTAGAACAATATACTTATTTATTATGGATTAATTTTGTCATTTCACTCGCAATTTTTTTTAATAAGTATATACATATATATTTAAATTTGTAATATTTTGTTACGCAAAATATCTTTAAGAAAGCAATTTGTGATTTATAAATAAAAGTAATCTCTTATGAATATCACGCACTAAATTAACTTAACCGTTACGGCTAAATTTAATAGACACGCATTACAAGTAAGTAGCGGTTGAGCTTTTAATTATGCGAAAGTCAAATGAAAATTACACGTCGTATTATCTGTGCAGCAATTAATTGCTTAAAAATAACGTACAGTGTCATCTCGGGTCAGGTTTTACAGGATCCGAGTGACTTTTATTACAAAATTTGACAAAAATCGACCAACCGATCTCGAAGCCGGATAAATTTGTCGCATACGTTGCACGAATACACGTTTCTTAATTTTATTTGTCAGGCGAAAAGTACCGCCGAGATGTTTATCCGCACCAAAACATCGAGAACAAAAAGCTGTACTGCCTATAAATTAAAGTAATTAGCACCGCTTGATGCATTGCTTCTTATTTGTTGAGATATGCGGACGAGTTTCCAGAAGTAATTTACTGACTTTGTTAATCAAATATTTCCGTCTTCTGAAATTTCGGATTATTAATTAAATAAAACAACTTGACGTTACCCTACAACAAATACGCGATAAAAAGAACGTATCACAATTTATTTATTACCAAATATACTAATATTTCGTATAAAATTTATAATCACTATACGTACATACTCTTTTCCGCTGAATGCGTTTGAGATTAAAGCGAATTGTATTAGTAAAAGTTTTAGCACCATTAAACTTGGTCGTCTCTGCATATTGTCGTTGAAAAGCTCTGAATTATTTGTTATAGCGTGTTAATTAGTCGAATATTTGGAACGGTAATTGCGCCGGGAATCCCATTTAATGGTAATTTGTGTTATAATGCCATTGATAACGATAATACTGACGTAAATTAACTCAAGTACCATAATTACATTGATAAGACTAGGCGGAGATGAGCGGTATTAGTGGTCTCGTCAAGAAGAACTTGGAGCAGATCATTAGGAAACATAGTTTCCGCAATAGCACCCAAGATCATTTATTTCCACAATAATGGCTTTGCAATAATTACAAGTATCAAATGAAAGTGCTCGATTATGCAATACGTCACTATATTGGTGCTTTTCATAAAATGATACGTTATCAACAACTGATGTATTCTTTGATTCATTTTGAAACAATTATATTAATCTGAACGCATCCATTGAAACTTTAATAATCCTCAAAATGATATTATTAACAGAGCAATGCAGCTATGTAAGTGGTTCATCATCAATTACAGTTATGCCTTTCCCACAAGTTAACGTTAAAAAGTATAATAATATTATTATCAATTGTTTCAATGGCTAATAACTGAAAGAAAGTAACTAAAAGAAGAGCGGAATTGTGTTAATTTTTTATTTTAACATTAATTTATTCTCAAGTGCGAACATATTTATTCAGAATACTTGCCACTAACCTTAAATAGTGGCAGAGTTGAAATACGCACTAACAGCATCACTCAATTGTGTCATTATTTCCTGTCAACTGCTTATGACAGAATAATTAAATTCTCCATCTGTTGGAAGTTCATTTATCACACAATTCGCTATTTTTTTTCACAATTCCTCAAAAAACAATTAATAACCCAGATTGATTAATTTCTTGTCAAATACTATTGATTATATGGTTAGTGGCTCTGTTATATCGCGTATGTGGCATCTAAAATTAAATCATTGGATAATAAAAGAAAATACCGTTGCTCAGTTTTTAAAATATAAATGAGTAGTTTGCATTAGAGTTTAACCAGCAATAGGTTGATCAAATAACATTAAACTAAATCCGATGGAACTAAATGATTCAGGCTATCAACCCTCAACGTCTACTTCGCGTACACGATACATAATTAATTTTGTATTTTAAGCAAAGTGGCATTTCAAAACAAAAGAATTTAATTAACAAAGTCCCAGTGAGAAGCACTTCGTGCTTTAATATATTATCCAAAGTTCGATTAAATTATTATTTTTATATATATTTACAGTGATAAGTTCATAATTGGCTAATTTTAAATTTAAAACAAATTTCTGTTACGAAGGATGATTAAAAAATTATTATTATTTTCTTAATCAATTGAATATTAAGCATTTCAATCCGCACAACAATGAGAAGTTATGAAATGTTACGTTAAATTTTTCCTACGATCAAAAGTTCGACCGACTGGTGAAACCTTGGCGCGTCCAATGGCACGAGTCAGAACGCTGCCATTGGACTGTCCCCATTTTCCGCACTTGAATCCCACGTCACAACAAAGGGGGAAGTCCCGTTTGTCCCTCGGAATTAAAAGACGCCGGGGAGGATGTGTCGACCCTCGGGGAGGGTCGTATTTTTCTGCGACACATTTTTCGCGCGCATATCTCGACGAAAAACTTGGTGAATCATGGATAGCGTTACGGGTAAAAGGGGTCAAAGACACGCACTTCCCGCTCGCAAAATATATTTGCGCAGAGGGTGCGATATTACTGCCTTTTGACGAACGGATGTCTTATGTGCGCCACTCTCCACGACGATTGTTACGAATTTCAATATGTTTAGCGAGGGTTTTTACGACGGATACTGCGGAAAAGGGTTCCACCTCTGTGAGAATGGTTTTTATGTGTTTGTCGGGCGCACAAAAAGCATTTTTATTGCACCAGACTACGTCTGGGAATAGCGAGTTGATTTGTTGGCGCGACGAGTTTTGATCAGTGAATAGTTGCAGCTTTTGCATTCATATTCTCCACTATTTGTTTATACTTTTCGCGTGGCAGAGCAAAATTCAACGCTCCTGCTTTGAATTTATTAATTTTTAGACTTTCGTGTTCGTTTCTTGTGCGAAAATAAGTTAAATAGCGACGTTGATTTTAAATATTTGATGTCTTGCATCGAAAGAACCGAAATTGATACAAATTTTGTAACTTTACACAAATGTGCTTGAATTTCAAGGAAGAACGTAATATGAATATATTTGAAAGATAATATTGTATAAGAATAATACGAAAGTTTGAAATGCAATATTTTTCTAAAGCTATTTTTTTCGTATTAATAATATAATCAATGAATATGACTTTGTTATTTGACGTTTCATTTCCTTTTTATACAAAAAAATTAGGGTATAAATTTTGCTCGTTTAAAAAAATATTAAAGTTTAAGAATTACCATACATGAACAAGGACAAATAATGAAACGCAATATATTAGGGGAGAAAATTTTTAAGAAATTTCATAATCTTTAACTAAAATTCTGGGAATGAAAAAAAAACAACATCTTGTATTATACAAAAGATGTGAACCGTTTTATTAAATTTTTTTTCTTTGTGCAAGTCTGGTTTCCTGCATACAAATTTACGTCATTTTTTTAATGATAACTCTAATATAGCGTTGTAATTTTTTTTTAATTCAAGTTAATTAATTCCCTTGTCGATTAATTTCCAACTTAAAAAAAAAAAGAAATAACATTTTTATTACATTTTATTCTAATTTTGAAAAGTGCGTGACAAATTAATTTTGTCATGCTTAGAATGACTGTTCGTAGAAAGAATAATGTTTATCGTTTCGAACAGATGTGCGCCAATGACATTAAGTAGGTCGAATATGAACGACATTTTGAATTACATTTTAATTAAAATCTCGTTTATATATTGTTTTGCTGTCGAAAGCGGAAGTAATATTAAAAACTTGTATACCAAATATAAAGTAACACATAAGTTTATCTTTTCTACGCACTTAACACATTTCCTTGTACTTTTACGAAGTGCTACGTTAAAGTTAGTACCAAACGTGTACTAAACTGTCGAAAAAAAATTGTTCTAATTAAATTACAACCCAGGAACAATTAGTCTAGAGCTTGGAATCATTGTTATTGAACGAAAGACAAGCAAAGCTTTGATGTTTTCCAAGCTTCGTCATTTCAAAATTACACCAATTTGAAATTCAACGAATAGTTTTACCGATTTGCATCTTTCAAGTTGCCATCGAAATATTCACTCGATGATTTCGCATCGCAAATTCGCTGGTGAAATTATTCGCGGATAAACTTTAATATGCGTCGGATCGTGTCGTTTTAAAGTGTCGAGTTTTTCTTTGATAAAATGACACGTGTTTTAAATCATGAAATACACAGCGCAGAAGTTTAATGGACTGTGTTTGTAAACATGATTTGTGCGTTCGGGTTTCGTCATCAATTTCTCGGTTCGGTCATAAAATTATAATTTCTTTGGATCAGCATAAAGGCACAATAAGTTCATTCATAATGTCTTTTTTTTTCGTATCGACGAATCATCACGTATATACGATTCCTTCCGGGAAGAAAGTGTGTAGTTATTAAAAGTTTACGGAACAATTTCCATTACCAGTTTGTCGTTCTTCTTAACGCTTTAATTCTTCTAAAACTAATATTCAATTATAAACACATTTTACGCACAAGGTCGATGCACTTTTCGTTGCAATTCTCCTCTTATATGGAAATGGAAAAATTATTTAACGCTAAATTATGTCAGTCAATTAACTGTGGTCTGTTTTTTTCAAATCAGAATTCACTGAAGCGATAATGCCACATTTGTTTTGTTCAAAGAACACGCTTTTCTCAGCACACAAATACTCGCCTGCTAAAGCAAAAAGGCAAACACTACGTGAGTTACCGGAAGGATCCATTCCATCTGGAATTGAAAAATATTTCTCCGACTATAATAGAGCGAAATGAAAATGTAAGGGAATATCTTTGAATCTTTGGAAAAAAATATTGGAATAATAATTACCATTTTGTGGCAGGTCTAGAATAAATTTGTGTTCGCGTTAATATCATTATAAAAATAGTTGAATAGTAATAAAAAAAGGTTACTACGTATATTTTCATATAACTGTAGTAACTAGTCAGCTTGACTTGGAAAAGTTTAGAGAAGAACTCGACTTTAAATGCCAGTATTTAATAATCAAACCTGACTTTTCTGAAACTCATTTCACACAATGAGGCGTGCGTCATAATGCGTCATTTACATTCGCACTCTTCGATAATCTCAATTTATATAATGTATCTTTTGTGAAAAATGGCTCTCGATAATTCACTTGGCATAATTGTGTGCGCGCGCGCACACACTCGTTACCTTTATGACGCGTAGAAGGTCATTGAGTTGGAAACGCGTCCTTCCGACGTAACCTTGGACAAAGTATATTAATTCCATTCACCGCGCAACGATTAAATCCGGAATCGCAAATTCCGTTTACACGGCGATAATGTCAACAAAAATCGTGGGAGACCGTGGGACTGAAAGGGCCGCGGCAGAAAACTTGCCTCCCCTCCCAGGACTTTAATATCTCGTAATTGGCGAAATTCGCAAACTGGACTTTATTCGATCAATTAAACCCCGGCGTTTCTTTCTCGCGCCACAGCCAGTCACGAGTTTCATTAAGAATTGCCCGCCGCGCAATTACGCGCCCGCTCAAGATATTCATTAAAACAACATCTTGATGCAAAAGTTATTTAATTATGTTTAATCGTTCTGCGAGCAGAGAAGCAATCTTCGGCCGACCGCAAGGTACATTAACGTAATAGATGCAACTGCACTTATGTCATCAACGAATTTAACGCGACAGTCCCACTCGCACCGCCATCCTCGACCTCTTGAACTACTTCGGTGCCGCGGGCGCGCGCCTCGTCTATCCCGCAAATTATTTTCCCCGGCCGTTTAAGGGCGATGGATGGTTCGCGCTCGCGATCCAATCATTAGACACGAAAGACATTTATGACCTTACCTTCCTCCACTTCTCTCTCTCTCTCTTGGTCTCTCCTTCCAGTCTCCCCTCCCCTCCAACTCAAGGGGATTCGTCAAGTTTGAAAGGGTACTTGAAACGCTCCGCGTTGGTGACTTATTCCTATTGCGTAAAAGTTTCGCAGTGCACGCGAATTTAGGGGGCTTTTTCATATCGGTTACGACGAGTATAAAGAGTTTACGAGCGCGACCGTACCATGGTTTCATTTCGTTCGCGAAATTTATCGGGAATAAAAACATTTTACGCCAATGGCAACTTAGCGCCCTATCAATTTGTTAATTTCCAAATTGTAATTGCTTTCATTATACATGGCTTTCAATTTATGGCAAAGCTCGGTTATCCCTGGTTTTGGGGTATCGGTTTGTGATAGGGAATTTTGCGGCAAAAGTATCTGTTTCATCGGTATTTGGCCATTTTAAGCTTACGATTAAATTTAATTTAATTTTTCACGGTTTGTTTCCGGCACAAAGCGAGACATAATACCCTTTGAGCCAAGTTTGGCAAAGGATTCGCGTAGCATTCAACCATCTCTTAGATTTCATTCCAAGTTTGCAGCCCGAGGCAAATTATACCTCCGACAATTTAACAACCACAAACTGTAACCGAAAACACCTATAAGTATGATACATTGCAGCACCGTCTAAAGAACAATTTGCAGTAGGAAATTATCATATTCTGTTTCGACATCCGAACTCTTGAACATCCTAATTTCATTTATTAATGCAAGCAACGTAACAATTACAAGCTTCTACTTATTTTCATTCTGTTTGTTTCAATTAATAAAAAAAAAGAATAATTATTTATCATTTTTGGTTTTGCAAGGAATAGTGATACAGTAAAACGGAATTTGATAAAAATTTATTAAGAAGATACTAATAAGAAACATCACATTGTTTCATTTTATTTATTTACTTTTCTTGTTTTACAAATAATTATTTAGTGTTAGGCAAGCAATGTCACCTGTAACCGGAAAATTCGCTTCAAGTGCGTCACTTGTTAGCAATTTTCGAAGACCCGGAAGCACATTTCCGTGCTGGTATAGTAGCAAGTGTAATTGCTTGAGCAAGAAAATCAATCTCATAATTATAAATGTCTGCAACACACCATTCGTTTAGCATTTCAGGCGTTTAATTTCCCTTTATGTCGTTAAAGTTTGTTTTTACTTCCTTCACGGTCGTGTTTGCATATATCCAACGTGACTTTATCTTCAGTCTTAATTTGTTGGATGATAAATTGACAAGCATCATTTGCAAGCAATTATTTAGGGGATAGAATTACGACGAAGATAAAAATTATAATACTCAATGTTTCTCTAAAATAACTGATATCCCGAAGTATTTTTTTTATATGTACCTTTTTTTTGCCTTTCTATTGCATTAAACTTAAATGAGGAGTAGTTCAAGTATATGTATTTTCATAATATTAAATAAGTAAACTTTGTTTTTATATACTCCAATAAATAGGACGTTAATTGATAAATAATTTTTTTTCCCTGCAAAAAAAATTTCATACGCTTATATTTTTATATTCAACGTACAGAAATTTAATTCAATTACTCATTAATTGAACTTTATTTAAATGACTACCGAGGTAAATGGAGAAACAGCTTGAAAAACATGAAGTGGTTACCTTTCGAGAAGTTAAAAATTGCTATTTATGCTTTTTCAATATAAATTGCATGAAAATTGTAGGTAATATCCAACGCGTTGAGCGTCTAATAATCGTACGTGTGAGGTTACGGTAAATTAAGTCCAAGGCAATAAGTTTAGCTGTCTCGTTTGTACAAAGCGCAGCAGATTCTCGTCAATTTACTTGACGGTATCGCGGTGTCATTTTACGTCGATAAGCGACTTCTGTTATGAATAGGACATTACTCAACCTTTGCCTTTTTATTCGAAATATGGAGCTATCTGCGGCCAGGGCAATAAACCCGACCGAAAAAGCACGAGTTTGATGCATTGAACTCGGCGTATATACAATCGGACAATATTTTACACGATAAATTTGATATCGAATTTGCGTTAAGTCGAGTCGATTACGGTCAGCGTTGAAAAAGAAAGTTGTTCCTTCGCTCATCGTGCAAAAACGTGTTGACGCCAAGCACGCCAATTTGTTTTTTTCACGAGACAGTCGTTGGTACGACAGAAACATTTCATTCAGTCGCGTGATCATGTTTACCCTTCGTATTACATTCACGGTTATTATTTCGACTGTCAAACACAAGTACAATTTGATATTGTTACAAAAAAAAAAAAAAAAACATTTGATTTTATAGAACAAAAAAAAAGAATTTTTTATCATCACACGCCACTATATGTAGTCTGGGATAACATTTATTGGAATAAATTTGATTTTTTTTTGTTTTGCAGAATTTTTCTACAGAAGTATATGAAATAATTGTATAAATATCTCAACAAATATATGGTCATTCTACTTAATATCAATTTTAAGAAGTATAATTATTTAATTATAATTAGTCATTAAATTCCACGGGCAAAAATTAGTGAGCATTTGCATTTATATTAGGTGCCACGAACAAATACATCGCAAGCTGTAATAAGATCTCTGCAAGATGCGGTGGCATTAGCTCAGTATTTTTAATACACTCTTGAAAAAAATTGAAAATGATATTGATTATGATATAAAATATAAATATTAATATTTTAATACCAAACAAATTTACACATCACACCAAATACTCTATCAAATTCTTCATTCGTGAAAGTGTAACATTTCTATACAACCGTTATTAATCAAATGATAACATTGCGAAATGTAGAAATGAGCAAATATAAAAATTTGTTCCATGGGAAATTTTCGAAATCCGACGTTGTGACATTTATTTCGTTTATTTAAATCCGCGAAGCACGAAACAAATTAATTCGGAAATAAAATACTCGGTATATCAATTCTTGATATTAATGACGGAAATGCTGAAAATGACACCCAGTAAAATGGAAAAAGACATATGTGGTCGGACACACACTCGGGTGTAGGCCGTATGTGGGTCATGTCGCGCACAGATCTCTTTCCCAGGTAAATAATTCGAGCGTAAACGGAAATTTATCCGCGCGCACGCGAAACTATTAATTCGGCCTTCATTGTCGCAATTCGCAGCGCGATTATGTGTGATGACTGTAGTTCGTTGAACGTTTCCGCATGGGTTAATGAACAAATTATAGTATTGTTTGGGTGTCGCACCCCCCCCCCCCTCGCAATGCCTCACGGGAGACTCACTTGGCACACATTCAACAATATTGTAGGAGCGCCACAGGAAGTTCTTCGCATTTATTAATCCAAATTAGACGCGGTAGGTGTCTGCCGTTCGATTGGCCGATGAATTTTAATTGCGCATAACAGGTATTTTTATGCCTCACTCATGAATGAAACGCCGCGTATCAACATAAATGCATTGAAAGAAATTGTGTATTAATAATTGTTACTACGAGATATTTTACAATAATCCTAGGAAATATGTGGACACTTGTTAGTATATTCCTTATAACGCAAATAAGGTAAATTTTATAAAGCATATTTTTTAACATTTCATAAAATATGTCTTAAAATATTCTGTTAAAATACCATATAATAAGCATTGAAACTGCTAATAAATTTCTCTCGTTATGCCGAACGTCTTGCCACAAGATCTTTGCCGTCTCTAAATTTTCAATTTTGTTTCAATGAAAGAAATGAAATGATTAATGTTACGACTTTTAACAGTGCAAACGAAACAGAGAATAAGAAATTATAGTTCTTTTACGCGCCAATGGAAAAATCGTGTTCTCCACACGTTTTCAACCGATGTGTTTTATAACTGGAAGTTTCGCGATCATTGCAACTTTCGTCGATAAGATCTAGTCGTGAAGCATGACGCCGGATGCGTTTCCTGCCCGAAACTATCGATCCGTTGCAGACGTTGATTGAAAAATGCTCCACATACTTCAACCATTTAATTATTGCACCGGGCTTCAATAAAATAAGACAAATTTTATCAAATGCTACAATTAACCGTAAATTTACTGTCGCCAATAGAAACTTATTGAAAGTTTATTCGCTTTCTCTAATTTATCTGTCGAAAGAAAAATTATTGCGATGAAATTGCTATTTATATTGTAAACGTGGGATATACTTGGGATTCGAGTTAAACATTTATATATAATATGTTTTTCATGGTTTATTACGAAAATTGAAAATTCTTTTTTTAATTAGCATACTTTACATTATATTACAAATCGTTTAAATTATTCATTTAAATTTGAATTCAAATTCGACCCAGTTCATTTCATAACGAATTAAATTTAATTAGATTCTGTTTAATCCAATGGATAAGTAACCAAACGATACTGTAATTTTAAATATCGCGCTTGTATCGATTCAAATTGGAAAAATAATGACAATCAAATGTTTGGCTATACGTGAAGTGGAAGCTCATTGCATGAAAAGGCAAAGAATATGTTGAATAAATTAATTGCCGGAGTAATGAATGCGTAATAAATTTGTAACGATAAATATATTTTATTAGCGGCAAAATAATTTTGAATGGTCCGAGTTAATCGAGTGTGCTTACAATGACATAAATAATTGTGTTTGAGTTAACATCGTCAAGCAATTAACTCACCCGTAAAGACAAAATCGGAAGTCTTTTTACTGATTCCGTCGAAAAAAAAACGTGCGAAAATATTGCACCCGAAGAAATATGTGAATTCAATTGAAAATTTATTTATTGATGCATTGCAGTTTTTAAGTTATTGTTAATTTAATTAGCAGGACCTCGTTGCTTGTGTTAAATTAAAGGTTTTTAATATGACTTACGATACCGAGATTACGATTAAAGATCGGACGAGTGAAAAGATCAATTGTGAGCCAAGTTGTTGAATTATTTTAGTTTCATTTTTATGTGCGAGATAAAGGTGTTATGAATATGAATGGCGGAGCTTGTTGAATTAAATTTTTTTTATCTGCGTCGTTAATTATTAATGCTGAAACTTTAAGTTACAAAAAAAACTTTTATTTTAATGGAGATATTAAGAGCGTTCATCTATTTATTAATTAAATTGCACGACATTTCATAACAAATAATAAAAATATATTGACGAATTTAAATTCCACGTTCTGTAACATTAAAAGTGAACATGTAATATTGGAAAATATATACTGGAATTTTTTAATTTAAAATTACTGACATATAAAAGTATCCAATATTATTTTCAACTTCAAATGAAAATTTAATTTATATATGATTTATACCATGTATAAACCATAACATGCGAAGCGTATATACTCTGTTTTGACAGTCGACAAGCTTGAGTTTATATTGTATCGGAAATAAAAAAGTTACGATTTGTCATAAACTTTAGATTTGCAGCTATCATACAAATGGGTGGATTTTTGAAAAAAATGCCATTTCAGTTTTTACGGCTCGTTTAATGCTGAGTTTCGCTTTTTTGATCCTCAAAAATCGATTTTATTCTACTCGTAAGAATAAAAGTATATCGCTGTTAGAAATAGTGGCACACAAACAAATTCATCATATTGAAATGAAACATAATTTCATGAATATTAATTACGCTGAATCGCTGATTAATTCCATGAAAAACATTGTTTCGTAAGAAGCAGATTCAAATATATTCTTGAATTTTCTTGCTTTTTATAGAATTTCTAGTGGTTTTAAGAGAAAAATTCTGATTAAGCAATTTTCTTCGCGAAAATATATATTCTTTATGGGTGCATATTTAAACTCTACGCAAAGTGCAATGTCAAGTAAATTGAACTGAATAGATTAAAACAGTATTTCATTTTATTACTTCAATAATAAGAAAGTGGCATTAAAACAAAAAAAAAGAAGGGATAAGAAAAATGCATGAAAATATTGTACAATATATGTGATCTCATTAAATAATAAAACAATGGGAAATAAAAATAATAAATGCACTGCCATGTGATATTTGAAATTCGTATAAACGTGAAAATTTTCCGCATAAACGTTGGCAGCTTGAAAAAGTGATAAAATATCATTTAATTTAAATTTCCAGTCAAAAATGTTCGCCTCATTGATGTACACTGACTGCAAATTATGCATATGACTTTTAATTAAGTCGAGCAATTAATTGCTGTCTGTAGTTGCACTTCGGCTGAAGAATACTTTTACTTGGGAGTACTTCCGCCTTCTCAACTCGAAATTCCTCTTTGTGGACTGGAGTGTACTCCAGTTGCGCGGCTAAAAATAGTGACCTGGCCAAAGAATAGTGGTGTTGGTACTAGTTTCCTGGAGAGGAATGTAGAACACTCCCTCACTTTAATCATGGCTCTGATATCGTGTGCGCATTTCCCGCAATTTCTTATTGAGAACCTATTTTGGTTATCGAGTCGAGAGCAGTGTGCACCTCGACTTTAAATCCAGCAATATTTTCGACCGAGCTAAAAAGAACAAAAATTATGCCCTCGTGAAACTGTCATTGAAAATTACTTTTTCCGCCGGAAGAAATATTCGCATTTTCATGTTAAGATGAATCGTTTAAAGTACTTTAAGTGATTTGTGTACAATTTGGTAACTCTTTGATTATTATCAAACTTCGATGAAAAATGGTACGATAAGCTCACGTTTGGGCTTATGTGAAATTGAGATTACGCGATTATAATACATAAATTTTAGTACTTGTAAGAGGGAAATTATTTTAATACTAATTTTAAAATGAAAATATACATTAAAGTATTAACGTTAAATGAAATATATAATTAGTAGAATATTCGTTCCGATTAGTTTTTTCTATATTGATCCTCGAGATTGAAAACATATGCGGTATTGAAACTGGTAACAAGATTGAATATCACGTACGGTTATGAAGTAGGATTTTTAATCAAAAAATTCGATCAAACATTCAAGGATAACCGTCTACGAAAATGGGAACTATAAATTTGAGCATCAAACGTCCGAATCGGAGTATTGGAAAAGTTGTTTGAAGTTACAAGTGTTTGAATCGTAATACCGAGAAAGCGTCTGAGACTGGCTCGTTTATTTTGCGCCGGCTATTTTCACGACTGCTTCTCTGCATATCGTCATTATGTTTCCACTTCGAGTCACCGATCGATCCGCGAAACGTCTTAATTTTGAAGGAACTTTGCATTTCTTCATGGGTTAGCACGCGAAGAAAATACTTCTCCTCCATTTTCTCATTACTCTCGGCTATTATTTTACTACAGTATTATATTTCAATTTTTATTATACACGCGTAAACATTTTATTCTAATTAGTGCTCGAAATATATCTTGAGTAAAATATATATACACCGAGAAAAAATGTGTACTAGAAGTATTTTTTTAAATATAATATGATTAAATTTGTAAAATACATTTAGAAAAAACTGTCTTTTGGGGTTCGACTCCAATTTTTTATGAGAATATTAATTGTTTTATTTTTCCGCGTAATGTTATCCCAGAGTTACTATAAAATCTGTGCTTGTATCATTTTAATATTTCATTCTCGCATTAAAGATCCGTTCTATAATTTAAGGGACACGCTCTTTCGAATGTTCAGATATAGTACGCGAACTTTTTGCGGAACTAAATTGACCGTAATGAGAGCACTGTTTAGACGTAATTACACTCGCTCTGATTGACGAAAAAGCGTCTTTCCTCATTTTCCTATTTCATCCGCGAAGCTTTTATTAGAAGCAAGGCTCGTGCCAACTCGATTGTATCCCGCTGGAATCTCGTTAGACGCGCTCGACGAGACGGAAATGAGTCCCGACGATTGTGTTCCACGCCACGTACGGTCATGTGCAAGACAGAATGGAGAATAGCATTGCGCCGGCGAGGGTGGAAAGGAGCGATGAAATTCGTCGCGTGACGCGACATTTTTCGATCGTTGTATCTGTTATTTCATTTCCCCGGAATAAATATAACTCGTTACGAATTTTGCAAACGATATCAAGATCAATTTAATTAAGAACACGGCATATAAATTTATATTCTATTGGACCTTAAATTAATTACACTATGAATATCATTTTAATTATACTCGTGTCTTTTATAAGGGGGAGGGGAATAATGATAAAGCATTGTGATTTTCGCTTTCTTTATTTTTAGTTTTTACATTCAACTATACTTCACAGTGCTTTCATTTAAGTTTTAGATAAAAAAAAGGGTTTTTTCAGTATTATTCTGTACTGTCAATTCTTTGTAATAAAATGTTTCCATGCGAAAAAATTAGTATACAAAGTGATACTAATTTCTAAAGAAATTTCCATAATGGCGAATACCCATTAAACTCTTCTTTTTTTGTTCAACTTTATCAAATTTATCGAGGGTGAATAAACACTTGTATTTTTATTACACATTTTCCTCGCGTTAAACGTTCGGTAGAAAGTAAACGCGAGCTACTAAACTTTATCTTTGACGCTTTGACGTTTTATTTGGGTGTCGATTAAAGAACGCTTTTAACGAGTCTGTGGCGCGAAGTGAGGCGCTGGCCTTTCACAAGTGGACCAACGGAGCACCGATGGATCCGTGGTGTACGACGAAATTGGGTAACTGACGCCCGCGATGCTTTTTCCCCCCCGCAGAATATCGAGGAAGGATGGACGACCACGAGATCCAGTCGACGGTGGAGTCGATTCTGGGCCCGGGGGTCAAGGTCATCGATTGCGAGAAGAAATCGTGCGTGCAGGAGGAGGAGGTGCTGCTGATCAACGGGGTGCCGATAACTCTGGAAGGGCCCGACGGCGTGGCGATAAGGGAGGCTATGATAACGGGCCAAGTGCCGCCGTGCGATCTCCTCAATCGCATCCTTATCAGGGCCGGCATCCATAGGTATCGGCGTAAATTTCAGCGACAAGGCGAAAGCGCTTATCGCGCGATACGATTTCGCGACATTTATTACAGGCACATGCAGTTTCGCACGAGATGTCACTTTTAACAGTCCATAACTGCGGAGTGATGTCGAAAAGATCCGCCGAGATAAGTAGCCGAGGCAGCTTTCCCACCGATAGGAATTCTGCCTCGGTCACAATTCGTCGCGGTTAAAGATTTTGAAGGCTCGTAAAATAATAATCATTATAATAATAATAACACGCAGGGCAACGCATCACCTGCCTTCTGGGCAGTGAAGACACTCCACGAGTGTGATAATAAAAATGTTAATTAATTAATGTTAATTTTGCGTGTTATTTTGATTTAATTAAATGGAGGGAGGTTTTCTGTAATTTACGTTCGAATTTTAAATGAATAATTGGATGGATTATTACACGAAATAATTGTGCCTGGAAATAAATTGAAAGTTATGATCACAACGAAAATGTCAGTTTACCTTTGCGTACAGTATAATTGAAATATTGTTGTATTATTTATTGAGCATTAATGAAAAGGTATATGATTAATATAGACTTATTTATATGTATATATAAATTGCTGTTATAATTAAATTGAATGAAGTTGAATTTGAATATTATGAAGAGACGGAGGTTCTGACATTTTTGGCTGATAATTATGTAAAAAAAAAATTTAAGAGTGCCAGTCCGACTGGAAACTTCGCTGAGCGTAAAGTCTTCCGTGGTGACCAAAGAAGAAGTGACTGTAGCCCGTGGCGGAAAAGTCGTCGATGAGAGGAGTCGAGAGACAAAAGAGAATAACAGCTACTCGTCGTCGACGAGCGAGATTTGGGAACCAGTGGGAATAATCCACCGAGCACGCAATCTCAAGCCGTTCGATAGTTCGGACGACTCGAGACCCAATTCAAACGCAAGTTCCGATCAAGGCTACACGACGTGTAATACTACTGGAAGTAACCCGGTTTTGCGGGAACGGGGCGGCGTTACCGTCGGTTGCCCAATTTGCGAGAGCAACGACGTCGAGTGCACGAGGGGATGTCTCGCTGGGATAGCCGGTCTTGGCACGCGTACCACAACCAAAGTCCAGGGTGTTTCCAACACCACCTCTGCGGTGAGCTTCTTTTATTTCCTATACATCGACTCTCGTCATTTATCTTCGCATGCAGCAGACTCTTTTATTATGACTTGAAGCAATATAAATGCTTTTCTCATATCGTTTATTTCAATATCACGTGCTATCTATAATCAACGAGATTAAAGAGATTTTTATTATCAAAGCAGTTATAATACGTAAGATACTATGTTTTTACCTAAAAGTCGTTCGGGAGACCTTTTCTGTGGCAATTTCTAATTATATTCGAGTCGTTAATTACGATTAATTATAATGCTGTCATTTTTTCTCATATTAAATCGATACGTTAAAATAAGTGAACTAGGTTTTAATTTGTTTATTAACATTGTCCAATCAGTATTCTCTAGTCACGGTTTAATTTTTATGTCGGTTTATGGCCGAGTTCGCATGTCCGTTTTATTGAAAATCAAAGTTGGCAATTTCAAACATATATATTTACTTATTTTTACCAAAATCCGACTAGCGTAATTGGAAAACCTCAACCAATAATTAAATAAAAATAAATCCGATTTAAACTACTGAAATTAGAGAAAAGGGGTTTATATCTGTAAACTGATAGTGTATTCATGTGTATATCAGCATGGAATTGTATTGTTTCTTTTAATCAAATAAGTCATATTGAAAAGTAACTTTTTAATGTATTGTTTATTAAAAATACTTATGTTTTTTACATTTTAAAAGAATTTTAAAATAATCACCGGGCTCCCCCCGGGCTCCACCTTAACTCGCTTCGCTCGTTCTCTCGTTCGCGACATTACATTACTCGCTTCGCTTGTAATGTTTATCCGCAGCACAACTTTTTAATGCGCACTTGTAACGAAAAGTATAGTTTGCTACCTAGGAAGAAACGCAGCGGTATCAAAGAGTGCGAAGTTGCTTCCCTCGCTTCGCTCGGCAGTTGGTAAACGGTAAATTGGTAAAAGACTGAAATTGTGTTACGGAACAACTCCTTTATCTGAAATACATTTTTATATTTCCCGTTCGCAAAGAGCACTTGGTCGTACATTAAATATTTTTTTTATATTTTTGAAAATGTAACAGTTTTACGCGAGTACTAAAATATAATTGCTTAACAAAATAAACGAGAAAATGCGAACATTTCTTACAAGCGGATCTCAAGTCCGGCTAAAAATCGGCGCAAAGTTGTAAAATGTCGCAGCATCAATTACGTTGTTGGCGTTTTCCGCGACAATTTCCCGGAGAAAAGCGGTACTCCTATCCTGGAGCATCGCTTAACGACGAATTCACTCGCTGGAAACGGGACAAACTTTCGATACGCCGTATCCGCAATCGCGATTACTTGTTTTGTCATGTTTTCCAGCGAGCTACGGGATTTCCTGTAGAGAGCAATTCAAGATCACTCCGTGTACGTCTTGCGATTCCGGTAACTAATGAAAAAGTCATTCCAGCGTGGAATCGTGTTTCCGTATGTGGATAGACATAAGCCAAGGCTCGTTCCGCGCGCGCGCGATACCACCAACTGCCATAAGATAGACTGTGACTTTTTTTTTTATTAGCGAGGATCCCGTCTCGTATCTAAAGCTGTGCGGCCTACGTAGGCCATCTACCCACCTACTTGGAGTCCTTACGCTATTCACTCGCCTCGTCGCTGTCGCTACCAAAACCCAGAGGAGAACGCAAGTCGGTTACCCCCCTCCCCCTCCCTCCTGCCCCGCTTTTTCCGCCTTTTCTTTTCCGAAGAAGTCGCTGCGCTCGCCCTTAAACGCATTCATCGGATACTTTTGTTAATCCAGCAAAATTATCTTTCATTCAGGACGCGCGCGAATGAATCAACGAATTCGCTAGAATGGTTCGTTATTGAAGCTGTTTTTTATCCCTTTCTTTTTCTTTTTTTTTTTGAATACCTTTCCTATTTCTTTTATTTTTCTACTTCGGTCCCTTTTTCCCTACTTTTCTTTGTTGTTGAATATAGGTATTGAAAGCAGCGTGCATTGAATCGAGATTCGTACAATTTCTGCGATTCAAGGATTTATCTTTTATGTCTCGAAAATGTTATAATGAATAAATTTGTACTTTTCAGAGACGTACACGATTTTATAGATAATAATAATGTATTTTGACGATGTACATTTTGCGATGCTTGAATATTTATAAGACACGGACAAACTTTTTTTTTTTTTAACACTTACATTGTATTGTAATGAGATTTAAAAACGATTGTTAATTTATTGCGGCATTGTAATCGAGTCGGTAAAGTTCAGTATTATTTAGTCGGTATAAATACTAACGAGTGCTAATATTTATTTATGAGGCAATTAAAAGTTATTTCAAAGTTACAATATTATCATCAGATATTTCTGATGTTTTATCATAAATTAATCGCGGATTGAAAACTAGACGGAGAGTAACATTCAATTGTAAATATTTAAAAATCAGAGATGACATTGTCAAGATCTAAAGAGAAATTGACCTTTTATTAAAGATGGTTCCATAACAATGTTCGCTTTTTTTTTGAGTCTCAACTGAAAAGCATTGCAATTATCAGTATTATATTTCCAGGGAGATTTTTCTCGGTTCTAGGAACTTATCGATAAGAGAAGGTTTTGATAAAAAATTGTGCATTAAAAACTTAATTATGGAAAGTAAAATTTTATTCGATGACATTACGCATAAATCGGGGCAAAACAAACTTTCCAAATGTTTGGCATTAATCGTTAAGGAAGCCGGATTAATACGCGCTTGAATGAAAAAGTATATGTCGTGGCGAGGACTCGTGCGCCGTAACCCAAGTAAAAATTAGACTAGATTTTGTCCAGTTCAAAAGTGGTACTAGCCAGACTTTGCCCAGTTCAACTGGCCTAGTCAAATCTGACAAGATATTGTCCAGATTCTGGCCCATAAATACTGCAGCATTATATGACTGTGTAGAGCCTAGCTAGGTTCTTACCAGTCAAATTCGGATAGTTTGTACAGTCAAAAAACTATTCCACATTTTTCCATGGAAAAACTATCTAAAACTTAACTAGATTTTTAAG
>JABFPN010002662.1:0-21175 GCA_022817305.1 Leptoteleia sp. ZL-2020 | reverse complement strand
AGCCACACGAATGCCTACCGTTACACACCGAAAAGTGCATAATGTGGATGCCTGATAAGTACCTCATCTGGTAATGTGGCTCCCTGATCATGGCCACACTTCAGCCCAATTTCAATTTTTACTAGGGAAAATGAAAGTGCCATTTGGATCAGAGCGCGTTAAATAAATTGAATCCTCTTCGTCCTGCATTTATGAGCAGACTTTGTTATTTGTTAATATCTTCTTTCCGCGTTTAAAAGTAAAACTTAATTATCTTTAAGTCAATTATTATGTCTTGACGGGAGAGTACCTCCGAACAAAACTTCAATATTCATTTTAATTCCCGCATTCTATTTATTAAAACTCAACACTTGCATAATTAATGAAATAACACGTCGCGTTCCCGGGCGCATTATTTCCCGGTACCCGAAATAAATCGATCCTCGCGTTTATGCGACGAAAATAATTATAAGGTGGATTATCCCTATCTAAAAATATTAATCGCATAAATCGATACTTGGAATAAAAAACTTATCTATATTTATAAAGTGTTCCTTGAATTGGAACCTTCGACGGAAACCGTACGTCGACTAACGAGGGAATCTATTTTAATGTTAATCCCACGATGATTATTTACTCTCGACAAAACTACCTATAAAACATTTGGATTACTGTATTCGTTGATCCTACGGTCGGGATTGCCCAACTGAGCATAAACCGAAAATCTGTTTCCGCCACTGACGTCATTCGAAGCTCGGGGAGGGGGAGGGAAAAAAGCTCGCCTGAGCGAGATAAGAAAGTGATCATTGGCAACGCTCGAATGTTCGGCAATTCCGAGGCCGAAGGTAAATGAAAAATCCGCAGGAGTACGGCCATACGTTCGGGCCGGCGAAATTGTACGGGGCGTATTTCGTATTCAAGCAGGTACACGCGAATCCACGGATGTCCGTGCGGGTAACCGCGGAAGTGGCGGATTCGAAGTAACGATGCCCATTTTATTCTGGATTTACTGCCGCGGAATAAAGTGCCGCTGGATTTCGTATTATAAATTTCCGCGCGAGCGCGATTTTATCGCGCAAAGTGATCGCGATACGTTCATTAAAAATAATCGTAACGCTGGATAAATGACGGTCTTTGCAACATTCTTGTGGCCTGTAAGTTCCCTTCGTTTCTTTTTTCGCCAACTTTTCTTTCTTTCCTTCTTTTTTTTTTTTTTTTGTTTTTGAGCTACTCGAGTGAGGGCATTTTTTTTTCTCGATTGTTCTCGCTCTGGCTTTTTGTTGTTTGTTTAATTATGGAACAGTGAGTTGCTGGGTGTGAAAAGTACATTCGTAGACTTCCAATTGACTTTTTTTTTTAGAATTTCAATTTCGTTGTTTGGACTGGTAACTGTGTCAAAGCGCAGATAATTAATTTTACAACTTGGCGAAATATTATTTGTTATTTAATTGTTAATTTGAATGGTATTCGAATGTAACATTTTTGCATGAATAATAATTTGATTTTATTTTTTTTATATTTCTTCAAGTGGGCTTTTAAAGAATTAGAAAGAATTAGAAAGAATACAGGATTCTTTTAAATGTTCCATTTATATTATTTTTGTTTATAATTGAAATATTTATTGTTATTAATTGAGATCATACAATAGATACAGGTTTTATCTTTGTTTTTTCTATTTTATTTTGCATTGTAAACTTAGTAAGCTAATTAATATAGTGTTCTTTATGAAACATTTGTATGTTAGTTAAATCATCGGGGAAAACACAATATTTTCAGATAAAGTTCGTTACGTAAAGTGTAAATAGTCGAACGAATATTTTATTTAGAGTTAGCATTCATAAGTTACATAGAGTATTCACGACAAACAAAGAACTAATTCATTGAAGTATAAAAAATATTTTTTGAACTCAATTTCAATAGGGAAATAATTCAGAGATTGACAATTCAGTGCTTTTGCATAATCATGTGACAGTCTTCGATTGTATTAAACAGATAATAAATAATATAATTTTAAAATTTATTTTAAAATCCAGGAATAATTATTGGTTTATTAATATACTGAATAAAGCGTAAATAATTTACAATCTCATATTTTTATTATGAAAATAAGTTCGAAGAGTATTAATTGTTTAATTTAATTTTGTCCGTGTCAAATAAATTATTTTGAGCAATTGATTTTTTTGTTTTTCACACACGTGAATTTCTTCAGTATTATACAAAACAATTTTTTATACATTTTTTTTACATGTTTGCACTGTTTTGTTTAATTTTTAAAAGCCAAAGTTCTTCTGATATTAAAACGGTAAGAAAGATGCGAAGTTATGCAAAGTGATATAATAAATGCGGTAAAAATATTTGATTGTTGAAGGGCTTCGAAACCCTTTCCACACGTTATCCGTTTATGTTTCAACATTTGCAACGTAAATGTCCGTGCGGCCTTAAAGACGTATGGGCACTTGTATGTTTAGGGTTACTAATTCAAATTGTGGTACATATATGAAAGCTATATAAATTTTACGGTTTAGATGTAATATATGTCTTCTCATAAAGCTCAGTTCTAAGGACGTTAAACACAATGCAAAGTTTCGACTTAACACAATTAAAAGTAATAATTTTCACGACATTGAGATCAGTTATTATTATAATACAAGTATTATACTTAAAGGAATTAATTTAATGTTAGTATTTTTTACACCAGATTAGATGTATATGAGAAAAAGGGATATCTTTACTTTTAAGAAAATTATTTCTAATTTGTATTTTAATTGATATTTATTTTATAATAATTTGTAAATTAAAACTATTATAAATTACGTTTATCATTGCATTCTTTAGGAATTTTAATTACAGTATTTTCAATTCTTAATTGTCACGTTTTTATTTTTTTCTTTTTTTTTCTTTTGGTCTTTACGGCACCAGATGTCCAAGTTCTTCTTAGGGTTCGCTTTGCAAGTAGATACATATTTGTCTGAAACCAGTTGCGACTGGTGGTGCGTTTAATTGCGCGGACGCACGTGCACTCAATCGGAAATGTGATTAAGCTTTCATGCCCGCGTAGATCGGTTCCGTCAGTTCCTGAAATGTTATAATTATAGCTTTCAGCCACACGTGCCTTAATGCAGTGGAATTTCTGCGTGCGAATTAATTCGTAACAATCACTTTTTTGTCATACCGCGGGGCTATCAAGTAAATTAACTCGCACGAATTCGCCGCGCCGTAATTCACGGACATTTTTGTAATTCGTGAAAATCGCTAGCGAATCTCGTTACATTTGAAACAAAACGTACAAGTGCGGACTTAACACTGATTCCGCATTATTTATATGTTTCAAATGAGAACCAAGCATGCATACAATTTACGCTTGTGATTTGCTTCTGTAAATAGTTGGTTTATTTGAACGCTCGAAGAATTTATTGGATTTTGGTATTTTTTTTACATTTAAATGTAGGGAAGTTGCAAAAAAATATAAATTAATGATTTATTTAATTCTTAGAATATATTTATGTCATATATTAAATGTAAATATATGTGATATGGTATGATAATTTTATCTAACTTTTTTTCGGTGTACAGTGTAATATAGTTTTTTTTATGTGCACCAAGAAACTGGTTTGTTAAAACAGTAGAGTAGAATTTTTCATTAGCACGGTCTTGGCTTGAAAAAGTTGCACATTATAGACTGTTAAATTTTATAGTTCAGGATTTCTGAGCTTTCAGCAGTGCAAGACTGTAATATTCGCGCAACATAGGAACAGGTTAAGCTTGGATATATATGTTACTTTCCGTATAAAAGTACAGCTAATTTCAGAGATGGGGAAAAAAATAATAAGAGTAAAAAATAATCTTGAAGTAATTTTTGACTTTTGAATTTATATAATATTAATTCGTAATGTTATATAATGTGATTAAAAGTAAACAAGGGTTACAAACATTCAACTGTTTAGAACGTTAGTCACATAAACGGTTGTATTATTTAAACATTACAAATTGTACACTTGCACCATCTAAACATTCTTTAATATTGACATTATATTATATATATTATATCGATATTATATCGACATTATCGATATTAAAGAATGTTTTTTACATTACTTAATTCATAATTTACAAAAATAAATTACATTACAATATTAAAGAATGTTTTTTTATTTAATATTATATCAAAGAATGAAAACGGTTCTGAATTTCAATTAGAAAATGTTTATTGAAAAGTATGTAAAGCAAAATCGTGGAGTAAGTACAAGGTTAAAGAAAGAAAGTTGAGTAACTTTCAATTAAATGAAAAAACAAATTAAATAAAATCACGTAAATATTAATTTAATTGATTGTTATGAAAAAAAAATTGAAAACAAATTAGAAAAGCAAAAGTTATATCAATCTTCTAACTTCGTTGCAACTAACAAAAGTTATATAAACTTTGTTCATTTTCATGTAAATATTACTCCAATGCAAACATGGTATATCTTTAAAAACAACTTTCATGAACTTGTACCGATGTTGTATACTTATAGGCAATTCCAATCATCGAACATTTTTCTCATAACATTTTAAAGAAACAGAAAACTTAAACAATAACCATTTCTGTCACAAAATTATTATTTTCCGAACTTCGTCGAACACCCAAACATTCCTCTCTCTCTCACCGAAATATCTAACATCTTAAATGCTTCCTACTTGGCTGAACAAAATCATTTAAACAAAACACCCTTATCCTTATCGCTGTTCCCATCTTTTTTTCGCATTCACAATGTCCTGATTATCGTTGAAAAACTATAATTAAAACACTTGAAACTTTGAAAGTCTTGTTTGCCGGCTTTAAACGAGATCATTACTGATCCTCGCCAAGGATAAAAATTATAACACGTCGGAGAAATTTTTTTTCTAACTCGACAAGTACTGATAATCAGATCAAGATGAAATAATGAACCAGAATAAAAAAAAATAGATTTACAGTTGATGTCTAAATTCGTTCAAGTTTTAAACTTACCGAACAAGTATTATAAATATGCATAATTGATTTGGTGTTATTTAATGTATAAAAAGGTGAATTAATTAATTTAAAACTTTATATCAGTAAACATGAGTTTCGAAAGTACAATTTTATTTAGTTAATATGTAAACTTGAAGTTGGGATAAGAGGAGTACATTAAATAATAAATGATTTAATTTAATTTCATTTCATTGTATTTTGGCTTTTGAATTAACTATACTAATAGTGTAGTGGGGTAAATTATAAGTTGCATGGTTTAATCGAATTTGCAATTTTTCATTTATCTTTTGACGTAATAAAAAGTTTTTAATTAAACGTGATATTCAAGATTATAAATAGCTTTAAGGAATCTATTTATAACAGGTATCGAGCAGAACTTCATCGAAATATAATACGATAAAATATATCGTATGGTTTATAATGCGATAAATAATTATAAAATGTAGCAAGGTAATAAAAATCTTTCATTAGGTTCATCACGCAGGCATTATTGCAGTTTCCTTGATCCAAGAAAGTTCAATTTAATTTTTCGACTAGTTACTAACTTAACGAATTACTTTTGAGGTTACGTTCACACTTGACTAAATAGATTACCGAACTTTCTCTAACAGTTTTAAATAGAAAATGAAGAAAAAAAAAATTTTTAAATGAAAAAGTTTGACATTGAACTTCAATTCAATCTTAATTCTATTCAGGCTGACTTCTGATTGAGATTATTTAATTACAACGAGCGATTTTACATTTCTGGATTAATGCAAAATTTTCAATTCTTCAAATTAACCAATGTGTGTGCATACATACACTGAGATTAAATTTCGATTTCCAGTGTCAGTCGGTTCGATAAATCTAGCGCAATTTCAATAAATGTCAGTTCGTCATATGCGTTTTCCACTCGTCGCCTTTTATTCGCGTTCTTCTTCGGCGCGAGGGGACACGCGGTGGGGATAAGATATTGAGTCGATTGGTGTGCACCTGCTATCTAAACGGATTTAGCCAGCGGTCCGAAGAAAAGGCCGCCTGCCGACTCTCACGGCACACGAGTTTGCTGCGAAGGCAAATAAACTGGACTCCATCGTATAGCATTTTCAAAATCAATGGCGTGCACTGTTCTCCCGGCGAAATTGACGCCGCGCGAAAAATGTTTACGGGCATTTATAGCTCGTCGCGCGTTTCCCACGAAACGGCCGGGTATAAATAATTTTCGCGAGCTGAAATTAAATTTAAATGCGAGCGGTTTCGAGGCGTCGATTTTGGCGTACGATAAAAGAAGTCGATTGGACGCTAGACTCTCTATTTCCGATCGCTCGGCGGCTTCGCATTTTGCGCTCGGAATCGCTTTAAACGGTGGTTGTCCGCCCATTGTAATCTGGGTCAATGAAATTTGGGGTCGCGCATTGCGTGGGCAGCGCGTATCTCTGGTCAGATTCGCTACGCCCAATGTCAAGTGTACAGGACTGCGGTTTTGATAAAAGACAAAAAGAAATGGAAAGATAAAGAGATACAATTTTATTTTCGCGACACAATTGGAGACTTTAAATATTTTGAGATTGATTTTATAACTTTATGTTGAATTAATGACGACTATTGACACTTTTTGAAGAAATTCAAATTTTCGCAGGACGTTTTTATACGTGGATAATTTGAAGTATAATAGGGAAAATGTATTATACTTCTTTTTTCGTGATATTTTTTTCTATAAAAGTAATTTAAAATTTCCAATATTTTTTAAGTGAGAAAGGACAAAATTTATCCTGTAGAATGAATATACTTCAATTTGAGTTCCTTCAAAATTATCTACAAAGTTGTGTTCATGGATAAATTTATCATGGAAGTACACTGAGAAAAATATAACAGAAAAAATTACTGTTTTTAACTGTATTTGAGCCACATGTCCGTCTTTTGATAAAAATTACCGTTTTTTAACAGAAAATTTTTCGGTTTCATCTATAAATATGACATTTAAAACTAGTGTATTTGCTTTTAAAGAACAGTAATTTTTATTAAAAGACGGACATGTGGCTCAAATACAGTTAAAAACAGTAATTTTTTCTGTTATATTTTTCTCAGTGTAGTTTCACAGTTATAGAGTTAATAAAGCAGGAATTTTTTGGAAATATTATTCATGCATTTTGGTTTTTAAATTGTTTGATAAATTTTTTGCACACACATATATATAGATATAACTTCGTTGAAATATAACTTCGCTATAAAATATGGCATGAAAAAAAATATATATTTTTATTGAAAATTGAAGGGGAGCAAAACCTTCTGATCGTTTACATCCTTTTTTATTCGTTTCAAATTGCACTCCATAAAAGTTATATGAAGAAATAGATTTGAAGCATCAAAGGTATTGTCGAACAGTGAAGCATTTCATAAATTAATTAAAAATAATATAAAAGTAACGACGCGTGAGCTTATTTTATATACAGTTTTATGTTTCTGTCGCCCTTTTTATTCAGTATGGTAATGCAGACAGTTTTTCATCAAGCTCATTTTTCATGTTAGTTTCTTTTCCTTTCAACGGCTGCTTACACAAATATTAAAAGGAATAAAACTTTTGGAAGTTAATTATAGTTCTGAGAAATTAGACGTTGAACAAATAAATGTATATTCAAAAGAAATTTCAGCGAAGAGAAGCGAAATTCAAAGAAAAAATAATTCAACAAAAATTAAGATTTGTTTGGTCGAAACCGCAAGGTGTAAAATATAATGAATAGCTTTTAAAACTAAAATCAATACTGCAAAGAACACTAACAACCTCGCGTAATGCAAAATGTTATGTTATTTTTAAAGTGAAAACAGCATAGAAAATCGATAATTCAATTCGCTGTTTTTCGGATTTAATTTTTTCTTTCCTTTTTCTTTTATTCTGTGAACACTTTGCATGTAATTATAAATGAAATTCAATTCTATTTATCCATATTAAATACGAATTAATTGATTTCAAACAATTCTTCTTCAAATAAAATTTTATTTGTTTAATGAGAACCTCAAATCTGAAATGTTACGAGTATTTAAAAGTCTTAAGTGCAGAAACCATAACCCTGAAAATGTTTTAGATACGATCAAATCTAAATTCGCTAAGATCTGATAGGGATGTTTATATCTTACTAAATCCGTATAGATGCGATCAAAGTGTCTTCCTTTCTGAAATTCAAATGCGATTTACAAAGTTAATAATAAAGTGCAGTAATATACTTAAACTATATATATCTCACAATTTTATAATGATATTCACTTCACAATTTATGCATTTCAAATGTCAGTTATTATAAATTATGACTTAGAAAAAATGCGTCGAGTCATTATAGCGTCAGATTTTAAGGTTCGATTTCACGTTACTATACAAAAGGTGTAGTTTAAAGCGTTTTAATCTTCAAAAGTGGCCAGATTATGATGGGTTATTATTCACTATGACTGTATGTTAAAGCCCTAGAAAGTAGAGTAGTTGCAATTATTACAAGTCGAATAATGAATAATATGTATACCATGATTGCATGAAATAGTATTTAATACATTTATTTATTTTATATCATTTATGAAAAATTAAACCCTGTTTTGCATGAAAAGATATATGAGTAATTTTTTTTTGTCGTATTTAATTTATTCATTATCTGGTTAACATAGTTCTGCATTATTATATTTCCCCGAGGAAATAAATGCACACAAATTAAAATTCGCAAAGTTTTATATTGCAAAAGTAATGATACATCGTAAGTAGCATGAATTTATTACGAAGTTTCACGAAGAATTCGCAAGTTAAGCAATATATTAACCAATTTTTGAAATATCAAGCTTTGCGAATTCTAATTCATATGAATACATTTTCTCGTCGTTGTTGCAAGATGAAGGGCGGACATTTCCCCTGGATTGTGTTTCGTAACAACGCATCTAAATTTCACATGTATAAGTAACGAAACTCGTTTATATTCCCGTGGGGGCAATTAGTCTTCATATAATCATAGGTTATTTATTGTATGAGTACTTAAAAAATAACATCTTTAAATTGGGTTATTATACGCGAAAGAGAATTCTGATGAAACGTTTATTTTCATGTTTGAATTTTAATTTTCAAATTTTCTTTTATCAAAGCTTCTTATACTTATCCTTCTATGTTATTATATGGTTTATATTTTTCGGTATTTTCACATACACTTATAAAAATCCTCATTTACTTACTACACCTAGAAAATTATTTTAGTAGGTACTTCACTTTCACACAATTAAATATTTATAAATATTTAGTTAGTGAATATTAAATTAATCTACCATTTTTCTTTATTTGTTACAAACGGATGAAATTAAATTGCTTATTCGAGTTGAATTTATTTTGTTTTGTGTTAAATAAATTTTTTATTTGAAACGTTCATTTGTTTTGAGTGCAGGGAAAGATGAACGACGTTTTGACGCGTTAAAATAAATAAACATGCGAAAAAAAAAATTTTACTTTGATAAAAAAAAACATTTGCATGAGATTAGTTCAATGAACTATGATTTGGTGATTTGATAAAAAAAATGTCAGTACATTTAAATTTGTTAAAATTAAATTCCGTTTAAAAATAATGCAACATAATTAAGTTACCCAAACAGAAATTTGTCAATAAAAGTTAAGAAAAATGTAATAATTAAAATACTAATTGAACTATTAATAAGTACTAATTGAAATAATTTTTTCCCCTTTTAAATTATGACACGTAACTCTCGAACTGGAACTATTCTCGTTTACAATGCAATAATTAAGATACCCCCGGTACAATCAGTCATTAATTTTCATCATTGGAAATTTTTCATCGCGGAACAATTGGGTTTTGTGCTACGAGTGGTTCCGCAGTTCCTTGAGGCGAAGCGCGAAGTAAATTCTTGAACCACCACGAGCGGTGCTTGGAAAATAGGTTTAGTAGGGCATATCGACTTAATGCCAATTTCGTACAAACGAAAATACGTTTTAATGTCACATTCGGCAATCGAAGTTGGACGGTTAATGCTCGCTCGACTAAACCTGGGATATACGTCCCTTACCAATAGTTCAATGAAGCTTTTCGCAATCGCGCGATTTCGCGTAATATCAGCGGATGAAGCACACTCGTCCGGGATTTTCGTTGTCAGCGAAGACAATGCTCAACGGTAATAAAGACTTTATCGCCGAAGGAGCGACACGGAATTATGTAATAAAGAGGATAATGTCGGTGCCGGAGACAGAGGGCTGGGCACTTAAAAGTGCGGCAAAAGTCACTTAACGACTATGTAATAGTCGCTTTCAGTGGTACACGATAATTACAACGGGTAAGTGCATCCGCGGAAAATCACGTGTTAACGAAGTTTCCCGCATTTCCGTTCCTCCCCCCCCCTCCCTCCTCCCCCGTCCTTTAGCGTTACCGTGACGCGCTCATTTGTTTTCATTTGTCAGTTGTTGTGGAAAATTTATTGGCGGCCCGGGCAGGGAGAAAAGGGGCCGCGAGACGAAATTATGATGTAATGCGTGTATCGCCCCGTCCGTACGCCCTTTTAACTGACAAAATAGAACCGCTGAAAATCGCTGGGCTTGTTTATTCTCGTGGAAGAATTGTCATTGGCGAAGATAAATATCTATCAGGTGAGGGGGAAAAAAAGGAGCTATTCAAAGCGGCGTTATAAATAATGTCAAAGTTATTGTGATTTATTAAACGTCAGTGTCTAAATTCGATCATTTGTTTCCAATTTCTGACTGTAACTCGATAGTTTTGAGGAGAGAGAGTAAAGCGTCGGGAGGTTGCTCTTGAGGTACGGGTATTGGACGGGGGAATTGAAATGTGTAAAGGTGGATAGGTTCATTAGTTGGTTATGAGATCCAAATTGGAGTAGGTAGCCGCTGGCTGGGAAATAGTCTTTCGGGCGACTTGGAGAGTCCATTCGAATATGAACTTGGTATATTTGTGGGTGAGAGTTTCCCTAGTTATGAAGAAATATATGGTAAGGTGTTGTGTGAACATTTTAATTTCAAAATAGGATGAAATTGAATTTAAAATTGTTTCAAGATTACAATTTATTGGATGATAATTTCAGAATTATACGATCTTCAGATATATAAACATTTTTTATATACAAGTATGTTACCGAATAAAATGCAAGCATTTTCATGATCATTACAAATTTTTTGGGTTTTTTTAACTACATAAAAAGTTATACTACTTGATGAACTCAAGAAAAAAAGTTCTTTCGCCCCAAAATTATTGTTACATTCAGCATAAAACATTCTAATTATCCTCTACCATGAATTGTTTTCGCAAACAAAGAAGTATTTACTTCATAAATAGATCTAAAAAGATAAAATTTATTAAAACAAAGATCAACGAATGTGTGATGTCAACGAACCACGACCTAATTTTTTGACACAGTACAACAGTGTTTTATTTAACTTACCCGTGCGAAATTGCGACACGATAACTGTTCAGTCGAATTGAATACTTGTGTCAATGTGTGTCATCGTTTGTGCGGGGCGCTTCGTTCCATGACTAACAGTTTTGTGTCACGCAACAGGCTGTAATTATGATATTCGATAAAACCAATATACATAGCATTAGACACACGATAAACACACGACGCAGCAGTCATTAAACAATGTGTACCGTGCAAACACATCATATAAAATGAAAACGTATCCACTGATATGAATTATACATCAGACGTGTCGGGCATTGTGCTCCGTGCAACGTGTAAAGTACTCGAGCTCATCGAAACTTGCGACACTCTCTCTACGCACGTATCACGGGCAACGTTTCCCTTAGTGAAAAGGGAATCGGCCGGTTTTAAACCGGAACCTTCTGTGGTTTGGGCATAGCCCGGTCGATTACAGTTAACTCGGTTGGGACCATACCTGGACTGGACCAAATAACTTGATCGGGCAATGATTGGGGATGAAACGCCGGGTATTGATACACGGAAAAAAATATGAAATGCACTACTAAATTTCTATTTAAGTTAGATACTGGGATAAATAGAAATTATAATTATCGTAGCCAAACAAATTTATGTGAGTCGAATTGATGAAAACTAACCTAGCTAGTTGATTGTGAAATCCAAGTAGTTTTCGTTGACATATTGAGGTTATGTTCAGTCCCCATAGGAAAAAAATACAGTTGAATCAGCCATACAGTTTATGTAACGTTTAAATATTCATTTTAGTCGATTTAATATCTAGGTCCTTCTGCAAATAGAATAAATTCTTACTAAATTAGTTAAAAATTGCTAGATAAACTCATTTACCTACCAAGCGAATACTTTTTTTCCGTGTATAATATGGTATCCATGTCAGGGCTCCGCCAAATTTTTGCTGGAATGTTGTTGATTTTGTCTTGGAACCTGGTCAGGTCCAGACCGGTTTCAATTTTTACCAGGATCGTTTCCTTTTACCATTTAAACCACAACGTGTACCTGAAGTGCGCCTTATTGACCGTCTCCCCCCTGCTTGTGCAGTCCCGATGACTGGTCACTCCAACAAAATTTGTCGGCTGAATGACGCAATGCTTCGTAAATCGTGTTAGGTGCATAATGCAGTGGCGATGCATCATTGTGCGGTTCGTGTGTCGCGTACCTATACTTAACATGCATAAATTTTGGTCAGCTTCCGTGCGCCCACGTCTGCGGTGTCGTGGACAATAAAAAATTGTACTCAACTCGCAAAACCAAGCGCATCCCAATTCTCGGCCAATCCGCGCGTGTGTTTCTGCGAACTTTCCATCGAAACTTCGTCTACTTATAATTCAGTAGCGTACGAAATGTCAGAAGTACGAGGGTCTCGCGGTGGCGATAAATTTCTGCCACGAATTGCCGACGTGTTTGGGACGTTAACGAAACACGTAAATGTATACGTTTAGAAAGGATTTTAAATAAAAATTATTATGCTAGCGTTATTATTATTAAATTAATAATCATAAAATTTTTACATTTCCTACTCTCTATATTAACACGAAGTAAATTTAAAATTATGACAAGGATTAAGTAAATTATTTTGTCGAATGGATGAACCATTTGATTGTAAGAATTGAAATTTATTTGTGCCAATTAAAATTCAATGATAATAATTTCATAATTCTCTAGGTGTAATGTTACATCCGGTACTTTCGAAGGCTTTCTTCGGGACTGCCACTTGGGTGCAGCCGCCGCTGGCCTATAAATCTTTCGTTACATCCGTCACATTATCTGTGCATAAAGTGCAGATCAAACTTGCGCGATGAATTAAATGAACCGAGGCAGAAATTAATCGGTAAATCTGCCCGTTATTCCAACGTATTACTACTGACATTATTGATGCGGTCCTTGATTTGTTGCAACTTAGACTAAAGATGCGGAAAACGCGTCGATGATATATGTATTTGCGAAGAGTAATCGTCCCTAAAGTGATTAATACAGTTTTTGCGGAACCTACCGGTTGATCGTGAATGAATAATTCGGTTAGACGTCGAAGGAACTCTGTATCATTAACTGAGCTTTTCGGTCAATTTGTTAATTTTGATCGATTGCTAACTTGTTTTTAAAGAAGGGTATTTCGTGATCCGTCACTTTTTTCACTTATTATTTATTTTTGTATTAAATAGGAAGATTTCGTAGTGAGTTAATATAGAACATTAATTATCATGGAAAGTAATGTTTTGTTTGTTTCTTTTTTTTTCTGTTGAAATATAATGATGCAGAGAAAGCATATTAATAGAGATTTTACTTTCGTCCGATTTATGATTTTTCATTCATTCTTTTATAAGTTATAAAATTATTTCAATCCAGGATATAAAGACCTACATTGTAATACTAGGATTGTAGTTTTTGCTCCAAAGTAATAGGATTTATGCATTACATTTTGATCATTGAAGTGGGCTGAGACTTCAGTATTTGATAAGTTGAGAAAGCTTCAGAAATAACCAATTATGTTCCTGCATTCGATTTTTTTTTTCGTATAAAGAAGGGTCACGTAAAACATAGATTCTCATTACAGTATTCAAAAAATGACACATTTAATATTTTATCAATAAAATTTAATATTAAGTTTTTGTAACAAATGAAAGTGAATAATAAAGTCATTTGCAAAATAGGGAGAATGGTAGTTAATTGATACTTAACATTCAATATATCAGGAATACTTTTTTGAATAATTTATAGCGTTCATAAGGGTAAAAGTTGTTCAAGTTGAAAATATATAGGAGAATGTATTAGAAGTTATTTGAGGGGTTGATATTCACGTTATAGTTTAAGATATGTGAGATGTTCAATGAATTTTGAGCTAGATAGAGACTTATCATTGTTTCGATTGAGTTGACATTCGCTAGTGATGAATATTGATAAGAAAATAGTGGTTTAAAATAGTTAACGTGTAAATTCAATATCGTAGAATAATCAGTTTGATATTTATAATGTATATTTAAATATTACATTTAGAAGTTACATTACGTCTGTAATTCTAATTAAATCACTGTGGGTAATATTTTTAGTATTTTGCGGACATTTACAGTGCAATATTTTATAAATACAAGAATTTAATTTTAAATAGCGTGAAAGAGTAGCGTAAGCTTACAGGTCCCATTGAATTTAATCAATAAGGATAAACTTTCAATTGTCGCAAAATAAGTGAACTTATATAGATCTATATTTAATGTTTAACGCGTGAAACAGACATATCTAATATCCATTTTGTACAGATTTAGAAATCGTATTCATGGACATATATGTAAATAATCTATAAAGTATTCCCGTTCCTTTGTTTCCTCGAGAAGAGCAAAATAAATGTATTGCGGAATGTAAAAGAGAAGCGAGTTTGGGAATAAACTAAAAATATTTGTGTCGATTTGTCGATAATAGTGGCGCTGGAAAATATATCATAGAAGGTGTTACACGTTCAATTTGAATTGAAAGAAAGAAGTGACGGATGATGAAATATTCGAAGACGACGAGAGACAATAAATTTTGAATAAAATACTTATCTTGCGATAATACTCGCGTTTCGTATTTGCCATTCAATTATTAATTTATAATAAATTCATTCACTAGACCTTGACTTATTGATGATCGTAAATTTAGTTCATGTTACCACTTTTCATTTAAATATTGTATATTATATAAGAGTAACAATAATACATTTGAATTTATATAATTATTGCATAATATGCAATAAATAGCATATTATAATAATAAAATATAGCACGAATCTATTTGCAGTTGATATTTATGACGCGACGTTTTATTTAAATTGTTTAATAACTGAAAATCAGGGAAAGGAAACTGTAACACATATTACCAAATTATATTTCATTAATAATCATTTTAATTTGGCGGTTTAAAAATGGTTTGATTATAATAGTATTGATTTGATTTGTTTGTGATAAAATATTTACACAGGAAAGATATTGGTGCTAGATATAATTGTATAAAATAGTTGGTTATACATTTAATCACATATTAATGGTTAAAATAAGCATTTTATAGTGAATGTGATGGTTCATGTTTAAAAGTATGGTTGATCGCGTTATACCATTTTTACTAAATATAATTTTATAAGAATATTCAATTTAGTATTATCAATATTGAACTCAACAAATTGTCAACAATAAAGCCTTTATCTAGGGAATTTGAAACCTTTGTTTACGATCTCCGGTGGCATGTGTTTATTTTAGAAGTAATTCAAATATTTTATAATAAAATTCTTTTCCGATGTAATAAATTTAAATATATGTTTTATTACCGGGAAAGAAATTTGTACTACACAACATTATAACATTTTTCGCATTAATCTTCGTATGTTTAAAAGGCCGTTGAAATAATATTTTTTCGTTTTGTCATTCATTCATTTGAAATACTTTGGACAGTGTTTTAACACTCTTCTGAATGTGTTATTTTATAGTTATCGTTTTCGACTTGTTGTTAACAGCAATCTCAAGGGTTTCCCAATGTTTCTTCAATTACAACGGTGTTGTACGCAATTTGCACGGCGCATTGCGCACGAAAATTCATTGCACTTAATTTGCATGGCCGATGTGGAAATGGTAAAGCGCGCTCGAGTTAGTTGCGCAGTTCGTTCACGTGCGATATTGCGATGCGTCATGCGTTCATCGCGGTGTCATTTAAACCCCGAAGTATATGTGACAAAAGTGGGTGCATTTTATTTTCAGACAAGGCGCGAACACTTCGCAGCCAATCTGGAAAGCCAGTGGTTCGTCTTTTAATAGCACGTCGCAATTTCAAGACAGACGCCTCTTTCGATATGTAGCGCAGCACGTGCATATACTTTATGCATCCGAGAGGAGTCACAATTTGCTAGGCGGTAGGTCAGCGTCTCATACAAGCGCGCCGAAAAAGTAAGGGACGGGATAAAACTCCGCCTTTAACAGTTCGTCCAGACGTCACAACTCTCTCTCTTTATCTGCCTTTTCCTCTTTAAGCACAGATCTGCCTTCATTTTTCTCTATCTCTCCCCCCTCCCCCGCCCCTCGATCAAACGTAAGGCTCTGAAACTGAAAATACGTTTTATTACGTTACATAGTTTATCCTGAATTTATATCTTTGCAGTTATTTTGGTTATGCCTTCTTGCAACTATGCTTCTTCACTTTAAATGGTTCTTTTTGAAAGGAAAATCTTTTTACTTGGGATACATTTTTTTTTGAATACCGTTTTACCTTAAAAGTGGCTTTTCTGAAAGGAGAAATTTACTTTTGTAGTAAAAGTAAATATTTTGAAATGATAAGGAAACATTTTGAAATAAAAGAATAATTCCGTGGAATATTCTTTTCTTTTGTTAAGGTAATCTTGTTTACTTAAAAGGAATATACTTTTAACTCGTAAGATTTAACCTTTTGCCGCAATAAATGTATTTAATGTTAAATATATTTTTAAGTGTACCGAGAAGAAAGAGATGTTAAAAGAAAACTTTTGGTAAATCATTGACACATGGTTCGATATATATTTTTATGAATTATGATGTTAAGAAATATTTAAAAATGTTTTGCAACATTTTTTAATATCAGTTGTTCATATTTATAGTTAACGTGTATAATATATATAACTTTGTTATTAGTTTTAAAGTACATATACGTACGTAAAAGTGATGATTTCATGGTGGTTAAAGTGGTGATAATAATTTAGTTCAGAAAAAAGAATTGTGAAAAATACTCGACCTTTTGTAGTTGTATATTTTTCTTCTTTTTTTTTTATATAATAAGGATGCATGTTGACACTTTTCTTACATAATACTTGGGGTTGTTTTAACATCAATTACGCTTGACGTTTCCCTGCATATGTTGTCAAATGGAATACAAAATTATGTAAGAACATGTGTCATAGTGACATGTCGCGTGCTTACATAATTTTTGTGAATTAGTTTGTACGGTTTTCGGTATGGGTTAAAGTATAATTATTTGAGCAATGTTTTATAATAACTGACAAAGGTAGTTTTGAAATAAGATGAAAATCCGAGAAAGACGAAAAAGGACGAAATTGCTACTGACAGCTAAGATACTTTTTGCATCCAGAACATGTGAATAGATATATATATATATATACTTAAATTACATATAAATATGTCAGTATAATACAATTTTATTATCTTTCTTATTTAAATCAGATTTCTTCGGATGTTCATCCCTGGAAATAATACTAATCCATTTTTTTTTAAATTAAATTCATTTAATTTCCATAAGTCGATAAGTCCATATTATTATAATTGCTGAAATCTATGGTTCATTGACTGCGGAGTAACCGACCTTCTCAACAATTTGAAATCGAAAAGTTATATTTAAACTGTTACGGCACCCAGCGGATCTGAAGTGTCAAAAACACAAAGTTACAACTTTGTGTAAATATAAACATCAATTTCATAATGCAAATGTTACTTATAGGCGGTTGAAATTTAACGCTCGTATCGTCGGTGCACGCGATGTCGATACTTAAACTTTGGGAAACTGACCATTTATTGTAAAACTTTGAATTAAATGTAAGAAGTTTCTTTACGCATTCGCATAAAACTTGCATTACCCCTGTACATTTTCTTTTCTCCGCGACAACTGTCGACTTTCCTTTACATCCCGCAATTTACGAAGCGCCATTGAAACAAAGATGTTGTCTGAATTACGCAATTCATCTTCATCTTATCGCAACAGTAAAACAACGGTTGTCCCTTGATAAAAGTTTTATGAAGCATTTATATGTAAAAAGAAAAAATAATTATGTTGTTAAATTTATCATAGATGAAAAATCGCGGAAAATAATGATTAGTTACTGTAATTTCATATTATTTATGTATTTTTACTGCGTAATAAAAAGGATTATTCCCTTTCTGAAAATGTTATGAAGTATATATAAAAAAGTAAAAGAAAATAACGGAATGTGAATGAAAGTACAGAGGAAATAAAACGAGAATATAATGCAAATATTTTATATTTTTACTATCTTTCGCATCAATTTTTTTGTAATCTGCAAAAGTGCTCAAATGTTATCACAAAAAGGTTGCTTTTTTACAGGACATTTTGTTTAAGAAATTAAAAAAACTTGTAAATTTTTTTCAATATAAGTCAACATTAATAGTAAAATGTAGATTGAATATCTTATGATATAATCATTGTTATGTTATTAAATAATATACTGAACTGAAATACAACGATTTATTTAGAAATCGTTTTTATTAAATTTTTGCAGAATTTTACATAACGTACGAAATGGGTTTTGCTAATGTTAATTAAAATCTCATTATACCTCAAGACTGAATGAAATCGTTATAAAGTAGTGCACGGTTTCTTACAGTGTTTAAATTAGAACGTGTATGTTACACGCACGACAACGCCAATACGACTTATAAATATGTATGCAATCGAAAACGTGTTACACGCAGGGCTATACGTGTGAAGCACCCTGGTTATAAAGTCACAGTTTTTTATGAGAAGAAATATCTCATGAATCGATATAGACTTTGTAACAAAAAATTCATAAGAACAAATATCTTAAAAAAGTTAAGAAAAAAATTAATAAAACATCAAGAAATGTTAAAACTAAAAGAAGAATATTGTTGAAAAATTTTAGATTATTCAGATTAGAACGTTAGTTGCATAGGGTATAAATCCAATTCATTCATTGTAGAGTCATAGAACTCATATGGAATATAATGGGATTATATGATTTTTCAATCAAAAACTTGCTTCTTATATGAAATTATAAAAATTTAACGGGACTCATAAAATTATAAGTGATTATTTCTATGAATTTTTAAAATCTAAAATGATCAAGATCACGAAATTCCATATAATATTAGCGGTTCAATAATCATTGTGTACGAGTTGCACTCTGTGAAAGGCGAGTACAAATTTAAATCAAGTTCAATTTCTTTATCAATTTTTACCATTCCCGATTTTCTTATACCATTTTACGATTTGTAAAACCATACGAAGACTATTTTACGTGTAAGGGTCGTATGACAGCTCACACAACAATACAAGATAAATATTATGATATTTTATAAGTTCTTGCGAATTTTCTTTCGCAAACTCTGTGCTGATTTATAAGAAAATATTCCTTCTCATGAAAAGTTATAGCCCTTTAATCACAACTTTGTATCGCACCCCCTAAACACATACAACATATACAATATATATATATATTTTACTTTGATAAGTGAGGGATAAATTTTTCCAACACTTTCTCAAGCAATGCTTCCGAGAGGGAATAATATCACGAGATTTTACACTCGAATTGCGCGTATGAGTCCGTAGGTATTTGCGGAGTGCGTCAAGGCGTGCTTGGCTAAAGATAGATTTTGTGACGTGCCGGTACCCCACCCAGTCGAGCTTTGATGCGCGCGTGTCGCTCGCCGTCTTGCCTCTCTCTTTTTCGTTGTTTTCATTATTTTCAATGTCGCCGCGGAGCGCGACCCATCGCTATGCCACGCCGGGACAGTTTATTGTCTCGCATTTCTTTTTGTCCCGGCGATTTCAAGGTCGCGCGTGCACGTGCACCAAATGCAAGCGTTCGGGTGCCGCCTCGGCTGGGAGCGAGCTTCGGCGGCCACTTCTGGCCAAGTTCGTCCGGGGAAACGCGCTCCAAGATGAATGATACGCAGTATGTGGAGCAGCGTGGGACGGGGAGGGATTTTCGATTGCGAGAAAGCGGCGATCATTGAACCATCGCGTGATTCTTCGGTAGTTTATGCATTTGTGATAGATGGCGCTAGGCTTTCGTGTTAGCATTCCTGGCTGTGTTATTGTTTGTGTTGTTTCAGCTGGCGTATGTAATCCGAATATGTTTGCGCAGCTCTGAAAACGTCTGACAGTTTCCGAATAAGTCTGAAAAATTCGGAAAAACTTTCAAAAATGGATACTAGTCATTCATTATACCTCTGTGAGTTTGTTTCGTTTTAGGGATTTGTATTGGTTAATGTTATAATTCGGCAGTTGTATGAATAAGGTGATGGACATTCGAAACTCGAGTTAGATTCTTCTTATACATACAGGAAAAAAAAATGATTGTGAGAACTATGCTTATATTGCTGTTGTGTTATGATTATTATGAGGAAAGAATTAAATGAAAGAAATTAATTTTTTCTGTTAATAATACAAGATTGATTTGCGGTATGGTTTTATCAACCGTACAGTATGTTTATGTCAGTCAGATAGATTCAGTCAAGACTGTATTATACCATACTTGGTATACTACTTCATTGCCAATCTTAAAATATGTTTAGCTTAAGTATATTTATACTATTAGCTACACTTTTTTCCTTAGTTTGTTTCATATCATTGCATCCAAGTTGATGCAGTTTGGCATAATACCAATCCCGTAGGATAAAATCAGTCTAGATAACGGATATAATCCAGATTTAAGCTAAATTGTTTAACAGTCTTATGCCTGACTAAGACCAGATTAATTTCAAAATGTTTTCAGTTTATTTATAATAAAAGTATAATGGATATATGATTATATTTAGATATATTTATTTTCATCATTTTTATATTGATTATTTTGATAGTTTTGCATAAATTCACCAATGAAATTGTTAGTTAATCAACCAAATTAAATCTGTAGATATAGAAATAAAAGTTGAACCTACATTTGATCATAAAATGAAATTACACGGAAAGAAAAATGTAGGAGTAATTCACCTAATTTATACAAAGATTCTGCCCTAATTTATAGTAGCATGGACTTAGAAGTCAATTTGGTTTAATTTTTACCCATTTTAGGGGAAAAAATAATTC
>JABFPN010002661.1:0-21181 GCA_022817305.1 Leptoteleia sp. ZL-2020 | reverse complement strand
GGCGGCGCGGGGGCGGCGGCGTAGCCGAGCAGCTGGTGGTGCTGCTGGGCGGCGCCCCGCGCGCCGCCTTTGTCCGACAGCGGCGGAGGCGGCGGCGGCGGCTGCGGCTCCACCGGCGGCCCTTGCTCCTGGTGCTGCTGCTGCTGCTGGTGCTTGTTGGCGGCGCCGCTGGCGCCCGCGCTATTGCCCGCCTGCTTTCGCGCGCATTTCCCTGTGGCCGCTTCGCCGAGCTTTACGTCGTTTTGCTGGCCCTCAGCTCGCGTCGCAGCCATATTCCTCTCTCGCTCACGTCCCTGTCAGCCTCACGCTCGCCTCTCTCGCTCGCGCTCCTGGCCGCGGGCTCGCGGCTACTGCCTCTCTCTCTCGCACTGTATGTCGCGCGCGCGGCTTCGCGCTCTCGGTCGGTGGCTCTCGCTCCGTCTCGTTCACCGAGCCATCACAGGGCGCACAGGGTGCCACCGGCAATCGATGCGCTGATTGGTCGACGCAGCTGCGAGCTCGCCCGACCGAACGGACTAGGCATTATAGAGCGCACGCATCGGAGTCGACCGAAGCGTCCCACAGTTTTCGAGCCCGCTTCACGCAGCGCTGCTTTTAAAGAAATGCCGGGGAACACGACCGGATCCGCGGCGATGCTCTGCGCATTTTGCACGGGTTCGCACGGTTACGCGGTTAAGCTTTTTTCGGCACGAGATTCCGGGATCGCGGCACACACACGCCTTGATACAACGACGATCGAGTACGCGACTGTGCTGCCATTCGAGTGTTCGCAAACTCACCGCCAACCGACACTTCCTTGGCTCTCGCTCGGCACTGAGGCGCGATTCCAATGTTGGCAGCCGCGTACAGCGGTGCCGCGAGCCGCCAACTTCTACCCTAAATTTCCCCAGCGACCAGTTGCGCAATGTTTTTTTCCCTCGTAAATCATTCCAATTGCCGCGTTTCTTTCCCGTTTTTTATCCCAATTATATGCAATGAAAGGACGTGGATGATGATTTTAATTTACAGCTCCACTTTCGGCATCATTTTTGCCCTGGATTAATACATTTTTCAATCGTTCGGTAACGTTTGAGAAAACTAGATTTTATTGGCATGATCCAGCTTGGACAGTTTCTTGAATCAAAAAAGGACAGATAATTCTGTCTTCACATAAGTGCATCCTTTTTTAATTTAAAAAAATTGTTATACTTGAAACATTCCATATAAATCCTTAATTTTTCTTTTAATGGTACGAATGCGAATGGAGAAATAAATGTTTTAAGTAATTTAAATACAAGAATTTGTTAATCTTCGTTAATATTGTAACTTTTAAATAATAATTTAAGTGTCTAAATGCAATATTTCGATAGAATTTAGTTCTCATTATCACATTATTTATTATATTTCAAATAATATGTACGTTGTTCCTTGAAGTAGTCAATTAATCATATTTGCAGCAATTTTATTTCACATTGACGCTGCTTCTTTATTCATGCAACAACGTGACGTATCAGTCTCTCCTCGTTTCACCTATCGCGACTTGAATACACCTTCGCAAAGGTATTGGGAAACAATTTTAGATCGAAATTCGAGGTTACAATCTAAATACAAAGTCAATCTCTAAAAATGATATAGTTCAATTCAACGTATTTCAGCACTTATTCGTCCACTTTTTTATACCTTATTTAAACAAAGATATTTGATAAAATCGTATTATAATTAGTTGAACGAGGACAAAAAGTCACATCTTTCTAAAAATAAACGTTTTATAAATTTATCGCCAAAACTTCTAATCGAATGATTCATTAAAACATTTAAGATTGATTGCGGAATATTATTTTCGTTTAATGCGTTTTAAAACTTCGAACGGAACTTTGATTCATCGGCTGGTTAATTAGCAGTGATATCAATTTCACGAGAACAATCTATTTCTATGAGATCTCTGGCGTCAAATGAAAACGAGCTTAAATGTAAACACGCGTAATTTCACAGTTGGCCAATTGCATGAAAATCTGTATATGCCATTGTTTCGTTGTAAACAAAAAATAGAGATCTTTTTAAAACTTTAATGCTTCCGTTGGAGTTAAACATGAAAATTGACTCACATTAAATTTTTTTTATATCCGAGATATTTTAATAACACAAATTCACTTAACAACTTGACAGCAAAACAATATAAATATAGAAAGTTTTTTTCTACATCTTATATTTGATAATTTAATGTTACAAGCCAATTCAACGTCAAATATTAGATAATTGAATGAAAATGTAATTAAAAAAAAAGTAAAAATGGTTTATATAATTAAATATGTACATTTGACACATTGTATATATTTCATATAGAGTATAAGAATACCCGTATTTGATAAGACTAAATAGTTATTGGATTAAAAATTTGCCTTTATATTTGCTTGTGCAAAAATAATTTGTGCGTTAAACAACTTTAATGTTTAATACTCACTTTTAATTATAATATGCTCGTTTCACCCTCGAATAATTGTTGTACTCTCATTATTCCCAATCTCCTTGTTTTACCTATTTGACAAGAATGATTCTCATTAGTGGAATTATATATGTAAAAATTTTCAGAATTTTTCACTTCCATTAAATATTTCACTTTCCATTAAATAACTTTATACTTTAATTGTAACACAGTTTTAACAATTATTTGATTTAGTAAAAATACCTTTAACAATTATTTGATTTAGTAATAATATTCTCTTTTTAAGATAAATAAAATTTACAAATGAAATATAATTTGTTTTAAAATTTAAAAAATTGTATTACCTGTTTCGCGTCATTGGAGTCGATTAAAATGGAAATGGACTTCGTGTCCTCCGTTATTCATTTCGTACGAGTCACACGAAGTCCAGTCATTAAAATTGTCCGTCGGTAACGTTACGTGCCCGGCGCATGCTCGATAATAAATGGCGCGGATTTTTAAATTGTAAAATTATTGATAAGAATAAATAACAATTAATTATACATGTAAAATTGAAATTTTTTCTGTATTCCTCCAGTTTTGTTTTTATATTTCAATTTAAACTTTATTTTATTGATATATAAAAATAAAAGGATGTTTTTATAAAAATTTTCTTTAATTTAAACTTTTATTATCAAGTATTTGGAATTTAAATTTATCCTCAAATTTCGCGGGAATTACAAAATTCCCTGAAATTAATAAGTCTGTAATTTTTAATTATGTATTATGCAAAATTTTACAACGAAAATATTATACTTTTTTTATTTTATAAATATATAATTTACCTAATTTATATGGCTGGGTTCGAAAATTGGGGACTGTTTTCAAACGTTAACCTGGAAATATATAACTTTAATATAAAAACACGGTGTAAACGGACCCAGTCGATAGCTGGAAAAATGACAAAATTCAACAGTACAATTTCCTAAATGAACACGCTCCAAAACAACAGTTTAAAACGACTGCGTTCAGAATAAGCATACTCCAAATTTATTTAGAATAAATTTACCCGCTTTAAAATGGCGATTGATGGGCGATGTGTTTCTATATATTATATGTCTATATAAATAAATCTACAAAAGTGTAAATAATTTTAACAACATAAACGAAATTGTTTAAAGTAAAAGTAATTTAACTTGTGATTTAGGCATGTGGATTGGCACAATTCGTCATTTTTATACAGAATGTATATACAGAACCAAAGTGACGTATGTCAATATCTGTCAACTTTTAGGTGTAAACAATGAATAATCATTTATAACTTAATTACTTTATCATAAAGGATACTACATTGTACATCAAAAGCGTTCAATTTTTTTGCTTAACATTATACCTGTAAAAAAGAATGTGGACAAATGAAAAATAAAATTAAACATAAAATAACACGTATAAAAAATAATGACTGGGATTTTGATGAGGTAATCTTTAAACTTCTGTCAATAAAATAATAATGCTAATATTAAGTATTCTTCAAAAATTGTAATCAAAAAGAAGAATAAACAAACAAATTATTAATTGCACAACTGTAAAACATATAAATTGGTACAAACAATGCTGAGTTTCCATATTTTCATATTGAAATATAACACAAAATTCATATAAATTCTATATATACCTGTACTTAATACATATTTAAAAATACAAGTATTGAGGTAAATACAAGATTAAAACACAAGCAATAAGATTTATACTGATAGCTTGTATATAATTAGCAGTATTTCCAATGCATTGTATTTCATACTTTAGCAGTAACTGTAATATATCACTGTAGGTCTTTCCATTTTTCACATGGTTTATTTCTCGATGCAGATGTTTAGTTTTATCCTGAAAACAAATTATTTTATAATATATGATAATTATTAATCCTATTCATAAACTAATAATAATCCTATTTTTCTATTATTCGTATAGTAACAATGTCACGTACTGGAAATATTGCATTTGATGTATTGTCATATGGGCCATATAATGAAAATAAAGGCGTTTGTCCATAATAAGTTACTCCAAAATATCGGTCTAAAGCTAATATCATTTCTCGAGTATCGTCTTCCACAACCGATGTTGTATTTTCACGGATCATTATCTGAAAGACAAAGACGTATTACTCGTTTGTAAATTAAAATTACATTAATTTTACAATGGGGACTGTGTACATACTGATCCCAAAGTAGTCCATGTCATAAAGCAATTTTCTGAACTTGACTTATCAGTGCACAGTGTTTTGTATGTTTGTGCAAAATTCTTGCCATGTTCTATAAACATGATATAATAAATATTACATCAATATCCATCAAATATCTCATGAAAACTTGATTAAAAACCCAAGTTTATCTAATTTAGAACTATTAAACATTTGTCCCATAAGTTGGGAGAAAGTTTAAAAGAAGTAGGTGGTTAATTTTTCATTTGAACAAAATACTTACGTTGAAATACTTCTTTGACACGACTTATATTAACGAAAGCAACATCCCCTGAATTCGAAAGACATTTCAAAGCCATTATGTCCGGGTCATTGGAATAATTCTCAAACGAACGATTTTCTAAAGTACATTAATGTTTAAGTAAATAAACATTTTATTACTTATTATCAATTTAACAATAAATTGTAATATAATACCTTTGAAATCGTTACACAAATTATACAATTTGTTGGGCATGGTTATGTTCTTTGAACTCAAACCATAAACGCAACTTTCTCCAAAATAATTGGAAATTATATTTACGTCAGAACATTTTGGTTGTTCATCTGTAGAATTAATAATTTGTGCAACTACTGCATTCCACCCTAAAAAGAAATTTGAATGTAAAGTATAATTTTGAAGCAAACAGTTAAATTATTATGTTATCAACATTGGTTCTTACCAACACTTTTATAACCAGTGAAACAAGCTTTGGAGTTCTTTAAATCTTTAAATGAATTAAATTTGGAGTCTCGTTTGACTAACACTCCGATTGTATTTAAGTCATCTCTATTATTTGAGAGCATGTGCAAAATAGGCATTAATTTATATCTAAAAAAACCATTATAAAGAATTATTTAATAATTGATAGTTATAACAGTTTTTTCTTCATCAAAGTTTCATCAAAATTAATTATGCCAGATTAAAATTGTGCAGTAATTTGGTCCCAAATTTAATTCCTGGTATTTCTTAGAACGCACATTGTATTTAATGGTCTGAAAATGTTTAATACTGAAACCTAAAAAATATTCTTAAAAAAAGCATAAATGACTTTGTTGGTTTTTTCTTGCAAATATGTGAGCAAAAATAAGTAACATTGGTTCGTACTTTCTTGCATTAAATTCTTCGTTTGGTTGTATAACAAATATATCAGCACGTTTGTTCTTTATAGCTATCATACATGATCTTCGATTAGGTTCTTGTACGCAAAATAACTGTGGATAAATATTGTACGCGTAAGCAGCAGCTTTCATTGTTTCACATTTACGATATTCTAAATTTGATGTTACACACCATCGAACCTCACGTGGTGGATAGCATGTCGACGGACTAACTGCATCTGTGTAAGCTGAAACTAAAAAAAAAGAATATTATTAATACATACAATATTCATTTTTTATATCTTAAATTACATTCTTATTGAAATAATGTTAAATTTTTAATAAATAATTTGCATATGTATCAATTTTTGCAATAATCCTCAATAATATTTCATCTTAAATTGCAACTAATATCTTATAAAATATCAGTGGGGAAAACTTAAAGAATTTTGTATTTCCCGCCAAATTGATGCTTTTCAATGAAGTCGTCAAATATTGAACGGCGGGAAATATAAAATTCCTGAAAAAGTTTTACCATTCCATGGTCACACTTTTTATATCATATCACAAGAAATATTATAAATGCATACAAATCCTCGAGTTATATTTTATATCTAATATATAGTAGAAATTAAATTGCAATATTCCTTACAATTTCCAAGATATATATCTGGAGTAACTATTTCTTTCAACTGACTTATAAATCCGTTTGTACTAGTACTTTGTAATAACCGTAGAAATCGATCGTTCTTAATAACCATTCGTGATATAAGCTGCGAAACTTGTTCCGCGACGTCACTGTAACACAAAAAAAAATTAATAATGAGTTGCATTATGAATCATTTATATCTGCTTATGAAACTTACGTCCTCGCTGTAACAACCGGCCATGGTTCTCCAATCCAGGAACATTTCTGAGATGTTACAGATCTCACGGTACCATCTGAGCAGAGATAATTAAAATCTTGTGCTTGTACATTTTCTACCTTGAAAAAAAATGTTAATATTGTTAATACAAATATATGTTATTATTGTATGTAATTTATTAATATATCACCCTAGAAAAACTCATGGAAATATTTTTGGACATGAAATTTCTTTTATTAGGAATGATGTTAATTTTGTTATTATTGTTATTATATTATATTATTATATAAGGTATTTGTACTGTTATTATATATGATCGACTGCGCCACCCAACAAGGTAGAGGAGATACATACAGTTTAGTTACCTTAAAATGTTTATTGGCTGAATCAAATCTGGTCCAAGCAACATCGCCCACATTTTCGGTTAAACAAATTAACGCCCCCTCGTTCCCATAATATTTATCATCGGCATAACAACCGACAGGGTTCGCACACAAAGCACATAAATTCTTATATTTCGTTTCTGTAAAACGAAGTAAAGTTTTTTATTCTGATACGTGCATTAAATGTGAGTGATTTTAATAAACATTTTTCTCAACCATATGTTTTATAATTAAATAATTTTATGCAGAATTGGAAATGTATTAACTTAAATGATTATCAAAAGTGGAGTCGAAGGACCAGGCTCCAGCTATGCAGGCTGCTTCAAAATAATTGGACAAACTTGAGATTCGGTTCTCCAACAAAGTTTTGCGAGGATCACATTCCCTTGGGATTAATTTTTTTTCAAAATACTGAAAATGGAAAAACAGATGATTAATAATGAAAAATGTATGAAATTATATATATATATATATACGTATATGTGTTTGTTACTAACCGATGTGTAATCTTTGTGGTAGAAATTACTGGCGTCCAATCCAGGATAACAAAGTTTAGATTTTTGCACATTGGAAACGTCATTTAAATCATTGTGCATTAATGTAATCATTTGTTTTCTGAAAGTTTCTAGAAAATAATGTGATAAGTAAAAATGATATAAAATTTGAAAAGTTATCATTTAAATGAAAATTGTAAATGTTCATAGAAATTCCAAAAATCGTTAAATCTTCCGGATATTGAAATATATTTGGATATTATAAATATTTAATTAAAATTATAATTTTCAATTATTTTTAAGATAATTAAATTATTTCCATCTGGACGTACCATTTTTCCACATTCTTAACTCGTGGGTCACTACAATATGGTATTCAAGATTTTCCACAGCGATCACTAAGTCTTCCGGTTCGGAAACTGTAAAATCAGCAACACCATTGACGACCAAATTAATGCAAGCTGATCTGAAAGAATATACAATTGTGTGATAATGGAACATTACTCTAATATTTAATGAATGTGTGTTAGCTTTCAAGTGGTATTAGATTGTGATAGATATTTTTGTAATATGTATTAAAGTGTTGTTTTTCTTTTATATTTAGCGAGGAAAAAGTTAATTTCAGACCGGGATGAAAAATTTATTTTTCCCCCTCTGTCAAGATTTTAGAATTTTCAATCAATATAAAATATAAATAATTGCATTTACCTATCATTTGCAACAACGCACCCAACCTTGAGCTCTGACTTTTCATATTTAGGGCAAATTTCGTTTATTATACTGTGAGTTGCTTTGCACTTTACCACACAAAGCTTCACTGAAAAAAGAAAAAAACCATTTTTTTGTTAATTTCCAAGTATTAAAAAATTGTAATATCTTGTAAATATACATTTATTTTTTCAATGTATGAAATACTAGATTGTTCATAAAAAATCTTTTTTATTAGTTTGAGGAAAGAGGACTTAAAAAATGTTATTTAATTTTTTATCGATCTTGGAATCAATTGTTTCCTTTTGCGTTAAGTATAAATCATAATTATGGTAATAAGATATAATTATAATGTCCAATTAAAACGTATTTTTTTCAAATTAAAGTCAATTATAAAAAGACAAAGTAAACAGATACAAATCATAATTAAAAACCGGCTTAGGAATACAAAAAAAAAATAAATAAAAATTTATCAATAATAGGTATTTCCCTGTTAAAAAGCATCCCTATTAAAAATCAAACATATTGGAACATATACATTTTTTCTTAATCCATATATGGATATATATGGTCGAGATATGGCAATAATTGATATAATATTCTAGCCATATATGCTTTTAATAATTTCCTCGTATTAAAATCAATTATTACCATATATGAACCGTATATGTATTAAAAAAATTAAATAAGATGTAAATCTAATATTTACATCTTATATACGTTATTATTGAATTTTATTTTTATTTTATTTTGATTTGTATGTTTATAATCGTTATTTAAGTGTAGAGGCAATAAACCAGATTGCACACATTTAATATACAACCTTGCATTCCATCTTGCATTTGACACTTGTCATAAAAAAAAAAAAAATTTCGGACGTGAAATGATAAGTTAGAAATGTATTAAGAAAAAATATATATATCCTTCATTTTTACCAGGGATGTGATTTATTTCAACAGGGATCCTCATTGTTGTTATTTTTCCACGAGCTGTTAAGTTAGAAAATATCGCTACTATATTTATAAACACAAAAAAAAACCACCTACACTTTTTCGCGTGAGCGCAACACATCCAAAGAAATATAACAAAGAAGGTTAATTTGAATTTAGCCATCCTCTCGATTTCCTCTCCTCGTCTTCACTTCATCAACACAGGCCGCGCAAAACTTTTTTCGACTTTACATAATACAAATATGGGACATCTTTCGAGGAATCGTTTTCACCGGCAACATAAACAGCTTCGTGCCATCCGCGTGGAATTTCAATCCTTGACCCGATGACTTCGGTTACCGAATCCCTCCCCCAAAATTCACTCCTATTCGACAAACATATTAAAGCTTCCGCTACATTTAAAATATTATCCTCAAACTCGTCCGTATCTTGTGTTATTTTAACGAGAAACATTATTTAAAATTCAAAATCATGTATGAATCTAGAAGCACTGATTTAAGAGGAATAATAATAAATAAATAAATAAATAATAAACGGATGAAATGTATCGTTGAAAAATATTAGTATAGAAAATATGAATTAACAATTTAACCTTGAAATACAAATTTATATTTAAGTAAATAACAGGGCTATCTCAAGAGTAATAATAAAAAATAAATAAATAAATAAATAAATAAATGAAATGTATAGCTGTAAAACATTAATAAGAAATGTAAATTTACTATTTAGTCTTGAAATATAAATTTTGCAACATGCTCGCGTAAATATATATATAAATTAATCAGAGCTGTTGCAATCACCGTTATCATTATGAGCAATGTTTAAGAAAAGCACATTTAAATGCAAAAAGAGGAATCACTTTAAAGGAGGATTGTTGAGAAAACGCGAGACGCGAATAGAAGGCAAAAAAGTGTGGAAATAGAGTATAAACAAAAGATCGTCTACGATCTGAGTCGGACTATGCAAAACTAAAAATATTATCCGAAAGAAGGAACGAACTGCCCCACGAGCGACACCGACGTAATCGAAAGTTCCCATACCATTGAAAATGATTTTATTAGGTGGGAGGGTCGCGAGTGTAAACGTTCGCCAGGCGCCTATCTCGTCCCAAGTGCGTCGTATTAATTAGCCGCTTCCGGCTAAAAATACGCGCGATGCGCGATCCCGGCATTGTTTATCGTTTATACCCAATATTGTTTATTTTATCGTTTTTTTTTTAAGATGAATTTAAATTCTCTAAAACTATTTGAATAGATCAGTACTGCATTGCCTTAATAGCAGAGAATATTTTTGTTACATTCTGAAAATATTCTGAATATACCAAGGAAATAAAAAATTCATATATGACCATATATGGTCGACATATGGCAATAATTGGTATAATATTCTAGCCATGGTTTCAATAATTTCCATATATGGAAATCAATTATTGCCATATATCAACCATATATGGCTACATATATATGGATTAAGGGAAAACATATATGTCCGTATATGAGATTGTTAGAACATATATGGACCATATATGTTTCATTTTTACTAGGGTAACATTCATCAAAAAGTTTTTGTATTATACATTCAATAACTTTTAAAATTTTCTCGTTTACTGAAAAAAATTTGTTCGCATAAATATTTAACTTCATTTCCGATATCTCTGCAAAACATTTTAAATTTCGTTCAAATTTAATTCTGATTAAATGTAATCCAAAAAATTGCCCCCTTCATCTCTTTTATCATTCGTAAATTTGCAAAAAAAGAAAAATTCTAGTAAACTTAGCAGAATAAAAGTTGCATTAGTACTTGGGATGCTGCTCATTAAACGATTAATTAACAAAATACTGGCATCAGTTTAAACAATTTCTCTAATCTAATCTTCAATTAACAGCGAGACAATAAAGTAAAAAAACAAAAAAAGATCAATTATTTGTGCAGCGGGTTCACATCGGACGAATTCGTGAGTTTTCGCCACCGATCGGATCATCTCACTGGCGACTGCAAGAACACTGCGCTCCAGAGTGTCAGTTCTGATCAGTGTGGATCAGTGCATTATGTCAGTGTTGCATCGAGATAGTTGTTCATTTTAACGACGTAAATATTTTTCACTTTAACGTCCTATTGACAGTTCTTTCTTTTCCCATCGACCTATATGTAAACATGACCCCTAAAATAAAAACTACTTCACTTAACCAAAAACCATTGATTACGTTCATTCCCATTGGTGCAGCATTATTTTAAACCACGGTTCTGACACAAATTGTTCCATGCTAATAACATTAATTATTTTTTATCTTTATTATAGTTGCTCGCTTGGAAGAAGTAAAAAAATGAGACGGAAATACAAAAGATAACACTGCATACAATGACTGATAACGATTTAAACATGTTGAAGTGTAATCAAGTTTTTATTAAGTGATATAATTGATTATTTAAGTGAAATGTAAGATACTCACATTTGTTATTTACGTGAATGTGTTCTACTAATTATATGCGGGGATTTTGTATTTTATTATAATAGAGAGGTAATTGAGAATTTTTGTTAAAGTTTAATCAGATTCAGATGCAAGTTTGTGAATTACATTTATGTTTGCTTTATTTCAGATTTCAGATTGTTTTACAAAATGAATATAAATCTGAAGCAATTACCTATAAAGACTCATTTCTTCTTCTTTATGGCAGGTAAAAAGTTTGTTAAATAAATGGGCCCTATGAATAGTGTGTACTTTCTAGCAAAGAAAAATGCAATCTTGAATTATTATTCAATATTGAGCTGCACAAATTTGTATTAAAACTTTCTAATCTATGTCATAATTCTAAAGTTCTTAATTTGCTTTTTGAAGTATATCATATTTCTAAAATGTTCTATAAATTTTAATAACTTTCAATAATGATCAATTGAATAATTTTTAGTAATAAAAATTTAGTAAATTTTATTTTTTTTTAGCAATGGGTCCGATTCTTCCATTTTTACCTGTGATAGGAAAGCAAATAGGAATATCGCCACTAATTTTTGGTTCCATATCCGCAATACTGCCCATAGCAGTTTTAATAGCAAAACCAACATTTGGCATATTGGTGGACTATTATTATGAGTGGAGGAAGACCATTTTTATAACGTTATTAGCTTTTACGACTATTTGCTTTTCATTGATGAACCTGTTACCTTATACGTCAGGATTAACTTATCATCAAGAACAATTTTCAAATATGACTTATAAAAGTTTCAATAGTTGTCACTTAATGGTAAGTGAAACGCATTTTATGACATTATTAAACTGATTATAATGAACTTATTTAATACAAGTTTTTAATTTTACTTCAAGAATCTCGGTGTATTAATTACTATTTAAACTGATTTACTGAAAACATTTTATAACTGTTTTATTATCACATTAGAATTGATTAAAAATGTTAAACTTTCTTTAAAATACTTGTACACTTACATAATTAATCACTCTGCACTTTTTTTTTTATTGTACAAGTGAATTGAAAGAATAAAAATGATATAAAGATATAAATGAAAAAAAATTAAATAAATTTAATTGTACAGAATATAACATCATTCAACCAAAAAGATGTGAGTTGTTTTTGGAATTGTGGAAGTAATAATAAATTTACTACCTCGATGATTTTCTTTGGTTCAGAAACATATGGACTGGATAATACCTGTTTCCAAAGTGAAAATCAAACTTATTTCATCCACGAAGACAATACGTGCAACGTTACTTGTGAATACTTCGAGAAAGCAAATACCTTGTACTCTTCTCCAAAATTCTGGGGCTTCGTATTCTTAATGTCCCTTGGAAATATTGGATTCAACGTTGCCAATTGTATCAGCGATGCGATTTGTTTTGACATATTAGGTAAATACGTTTCTTCATCTGCTTTCAACTGTGAAAACAAGAAACAATAATAAATTAGAAATATTAGAGGCAATATTAAATTATTGAATTTAATTAAATTAAATTATTTGAACAGGTGAACATGGACAGATGGGATATGGAAGACAAAGGGTCTGGGGAACAATTGGATTTGGAATTTCTGCTTTTCTCGCAGGATTTGCCTTGGATACGTGGTCAAAGAATGAAACAATGAAAGATTATACACCAGCTTTTATTATTGCCCTGGCATTCTCGTTCATTGATCTATTTTGCTGCAAAAAATTGCAGGTAAAAAATCACAATGATTTATATTAATCTTTTAAAATCGTTCATTAAAAAAAGTAAAATGTCTGACACACAATCTCTGAAAGCTTCTGAAAATAAAGTTTTACGTGTAGTAAATTCATTTTTTTCTACGTTTAAAGATTCAAAATGTTTTCATTTATTTCAGTTGCCCCACATGTCTGGTACAGAAAGTATTTTAAAAGATGTTTATAAATTGATTCGACTGAAGCCAATAGCCATATTTCTTATATTTGCTACGATTGCAGGAATTATGGATAGCTTTCTTATTTATTTTCTGTTTTGGTGAGTGAAAAGATTTGACCTCAAGGACACAAGTAATAAATACGATAAAGGAGTTTAGATATCATTTTTTATAATGTGTGCAGGTACATGGAGGACCTTGCCATGCAAACTGGATATATGGGCTCTATCAAATTAATTGAAGGGTGCACGGTGGCTGCGCAAACTTTGTTTGGAGAAGTTGTATTTTTTACTTTAGCAGGTAGTTCTTTTTACTGTAATATATTTAAATTAGACGTTGCTCTCGATATTTATATTGTAAATTAGTTTTTCCCAGGGGGCTGACACGCAGCATATTAGCAGGGAACGTTAAAGTTCCCTTTTCGTGATGTTTATTGGAGTACTAGTAGCGCGCCAGTGAACCGAATCAGAACTACAATATCAGAAATCGTTGTGTGTCAGCCCCCTGGTTTTTCCGGATAATTTTGAGATCTTCCGTTTAGATTTTCTACAATTTCACAGAATTCCACCAGAATTTTTCATATAAAATTTCATTTATATATCATTATATTATACAAATGTCTATTATTAATTAAAGATTAAATGAAATATTACTGAAATGTTGTCTCATTCACAGGTAAAATATTAAAAAAGGTTGGGTTCGGCTTGTCGTTGACATTCTGTTTTCTTTGCTATGGATTGCGATTGGGTTTAATCTCCATAGCACCGACACCTTGGATGATAACGGTAATTGAATTGTTTATGCAAGGACCAACATATGCTTTGTGTTACACAACAATTGTCGCATACGCAAGTAAAATTTCTCCACCTGGTACCTCAGCTACTGTGCAAGGTATAGTAGCTGGAATGGACGATGGCCTTGGTAAGTTAAAATAATAAAAAATAAAATAATAAAAAGGAAACATGCAGAAGTTCCATCTAATGAAAACTGGTAACAAAATATATCGCAATTTTAATGGAAAATTTCAAAATTCTCCAAAATCTCTTAGTGGATATTTAATTAAAAGTCAATTAAAACATTTGATATTTCTTTATAATTATGAATGTATATATAAATTTAATAAAAATATTAATAACTTTAAAGGACCCTAGTAAAAATCAAACATATATGGTCATATATGGATTAAGAAAAAACATATATGTTCATATATGGATCATATAGGATAAAGAAAAATTTTTTTTTCGTAATCCATATATGAACATATATGTTTTTTCGTAATCCATATATGAACATATATGTTTTTTTCGTAATCCATATATAAACATATATGTTTTTTCTTAATCCATATATGACCATATATGTTTGATTTTTACTAGGGGAGCTAACTGGCATAATATTTTAATCTTAAATTTGTTTAAAGTGCTAAATAATGATCTATTTTTATATTAATAAAATTATGTTGTTTTGAAACTAAAGCTAATTAAGCAAGGGAAACATCAAAACAATTATTGATATTTGTTATAAACTGGAATATTTAACAAATTAAATTACAAATAATCACAGTATTTAATGATATTGTAAAAATATTGAAATAATCATTCTATACAGAAGCACAATATATGCAATTATTTATATATGCTCGCATTTTGGTTCCAGGTTTTGCAATTGGAAGTTTAATTGGTGGTATTTTGTATAAAAATTTTGGTGGAATTCTGACAATGCGAATATTTAGTTTCGCTGCAATTGTAACATCAATTGCGTACTTAGGAATATATTTAACGTACTTAAAACATTCGATGCCTGAAACAGGTAAATTACAATGCCAATAATAATGATTAAAATTTCAAAACAAAATAAAAAATTTTGATCTTGCAAAAGTGATACTATTTCTAATTTCTAATAATATAGTGATACTATTTCTAAATTTGAATAGAGATAAGTGACAAATAATCACAATATTCTATTTTTAATTTTAGATGTGAAAAAAACAGTGGAATTTAAGAGTCCTGAAGAAGCAATGAAGGAATGCAATTAAAATAAGCAAAGACTAACAGTGCCATGAAATGTAATGACATTTTTTATATTTATTTAATTTTTAATAAATTTACAGTTTAATCTTCTGAAACGTAATTCCTATTAAAAATGAAGTATTAAAATATATAATAACGTACAAAAATGTAATCAAATTTATATGTTGCATTCCGTTTAGTGTCTACGTTTTTGTATGTTTTAATATATATTAATATGTTCTATACGTCATTTTTAACAGGAATTGTATTACTGTAAATATATAGGAATCTAAAAGAATTGTCATGGAAATATTATTTTCTATTACTGTTAAACATATCAGTTATCTGAATTTTTAATATACTCTTATACTGCGATAAATATATGTAAGTGTTATACACATAAATTGTTGTTGATTAAAATGGGTTTTAATACTAAAACACTTGAGTTGTCATTTAAAATGCAATCCCCATACGCACACTTTTGTTACTACCTAGGTTTCCTAAATAACTCTTTGCTTTCTGTTTACTTCTCGCATGTAAGTTACAAAGATTTTGTATAAGAAAGTTTTTATTTCTGTAAAGGAACTTATTACGATAAAATACAATAAATTAAATGTCGATGTATAAACTGTTGAATAACTTTGCAATAAAGTTGAATAAATATGAAAAGAATTCTAAAACTCATAAGTAATTAATTAATAAGTGATTTGATTAAGAGTCAGCAAAAAAAAAAGGAAATGGAAATCAAATGAATTATCTACTTTTCATAATCGTTCACAATTTTTGTAAAAATTATGAAAAGCCTATAATTTTATTAATCATGTACCCTCCCGCAATAGCTGATTTGCATAAAACGGAAGCATCAATAAATGATGAGATTATTATCAATGATTCTGACATAGATTGCTGATGAGAAAATCAGTCTTTATTACATTATTTTTGTTTTTTATATCCCTTATATTTATTTCATATCCGCTAAATTTTTACAATCAAAATGTAATTACAGTTATTTAATTCATTTGTAACCATTCGTGCAATTGATTGTAAAAAAATTTACTCTATTTTCATATGTATAAGTAAATAGAAAAAAAACTTTAATAAGTTATAACAATAAATAAAAAAATGTTTTACCCAGTTATAATTAAATTACTATTAAATTACGTTTCAAACTGTGATTAGTGTGCTATTAATGTTTTATCTTTGGTAATTTTATATTAATCATTGGTTTTCAATGTGGTTCCTCAAATATATATAATGGGACGAAATGGGCATTGAGATATCAGTATTATAACATATTATAACATTGACATATAAAAATGTCAATCATATTTGATTAAGAGAATAGATCTGCAAAATGGTTCTGTTGGTTAATCTTTTCCTGCTTGGAAGTTTACTTTCCTTGAGTCAAAGCTACCAGGTAAAGTACCGATCCTTTTTTTATTACAATTTAAACATTTTCTTTATTATCATTACCGATATGTTATTTTCCATCTTCAATATATTTGATTTTTTCTCTGATCTTTATTTTCCAGTTTCATAGCTATTTGACTGACGAAGAAATCCAGAAAGTATTTCATGTACCTCGGTCTCAAGGTGTGTATAACAATATTGAGCAAAACCTTTATTTTTACATTGTGTAAAAAAATAACTTCTTCCGAAATTCCTTTTAAAGATATTCTTTCTAAATAACTAATATTTTTAGTTACATCTCATAAATTTTCATTCTTTTCTTTTCTATTCTTTTATATTTGACATATTTATTGTTATATATTTTATATTTCATTGTACTTAACATCATCTGGATGTTGTTAAAAAACTTTTCTCCATTTCATTTGCTCTAGTGCCGGAATATGATATTGTTACTGTCAACGAAGTTAAAATTCAAAAGAGGAGTTTGAACAAGCAGTTGTCTATAAAAGCGTTCAACAAAGACTATAATTTGAATTTTGAATTGAATGACGGTGTTTTGATGGGACAAAATACACCTGTGTGCTATGCCAACTACGAAATTAAAAATGGTCAAAAAGTAGATAAACTTTATAGGGCATATTATGTAAGTTTTTGATACGTTGTTTTGAAAATTCGTATAAATAAGTTTTATTAAGTTCGTTTGCTTCAAGATATAGTCATTTATGTCTATAAAACATTAATTCTAAACATATGAATGTCCCAAATTAATATAAAACATCTTTTTAGGATATTGACATGTTAGCTTATCATGATGCTCAGTCGAAAGCCGCTGTCATTACTAGTCGAAACAGGAGGGGACAACTTGAAATTGTAAGTTCTATATATCAATAATTTTACATTACTAAAATTGATTGATTTTCTTTTCATTTTTTAAAATTATCCATTCATATATCTTACACCCTAGTAAAAATGAAACCTATTTGGCCATACATAGTCCGTATATGGCAATAATTGATTTCCATACAAGGATATTATTAAATGCATATATAACTAGAATATATTTCTATTTAAATATTCACAAATATTCACATCTATATGGCAAAAAATCTGTTTATGAGATAATAAAAATGGTCTAATTTATTTTTAGCGTGGGACAATTAGTGAGGACATGTCGATTCAGCCATTGTCACCGTACTTAAAAACCTTAAGAAACAACTCCATTTCGCGAATTAACAAACGTTCCAGTGGTCACTTCAACGATATTCTCAGCGAGAACAAACACATCGTCATTAGGATCCCCAACGAGGCAAATGACATGGCTCTTTATCAAGGTAATTAAATACGCGTCTGCGAATTACACATTACACTTCGACAATTAAGTGGTCAAATTGTGGTTTTCTAAATCGATATACCGATAATTGTTTAATTGCACTTAAATATTTATTAACTTGCAAAAAAATTAACAAATTTAATGTTTTATTTATCGGGTAGAAATGAGCAAATTTCCTCCCTAGGACGGAAAAGTACACTTTTCTTCCTCATTCTACGTTTCTTCCCGTTATATAGGAATGAAAACTGGCACTTGCGTTATTTTTTTTACAATAAAATATTCCAGGGCAAATAATCAACATTCTATTTTATTGTTTCAGTGGAAAAAATTCCCGGCTTCAATGAAACGTCAACTAAACACACGAAACGAGATATTGTCGATACTGTCTATCCGGAATTACTTGTCATGTTGGATTACAACATCCTTCAGTAATTAGAAAAATTACTTGTTGATAATATTACAAGTGAATAAATGCAAAAACGGATCAGTATGTAAATAATTATTTCTTTTTCTTTCAGATCACATTTCTTCGACATAAATGAAGTCATAAAATATACTTTTGCCATTTACAATGTCGTGGATCTCAGCTACAGATCATTTGAACAACCAAAAATACGACTAAACATCGCTGCCATAGTAATTGCGCAGGTGAGCTATACAAATAATTTATGCATATATTTAAAAAATGAATGAAATACAAACTTTTGTTTGTTTTCTTCTTTAAATTGGAAAGTTATCACAATTGAAATGCTCAACATTTATTTATTTTTGCATTGCAGGTACCAGACGCATTCTTATTTTTCGATGGAAATCGTCTAGACAGCAATAATTTAGATGGTAAGGCTGTTATACATTCGATGACCACTTACTTTGCAAGCAGGAAATTTGTTGACTTTAATTACGATATCGCTCTAGTCTTGACAAGGTAAGTTCCTTGTAAAATCATTCGCCAGAATTAACGACAAACTTTTTTTATTCATGAAATTTTTAATAAGTCGTATTTTGTGATTTTATGATTAAAATAATATTGTTTCCTTAATTATTTATAGTTCAAATCTGGGAAGAATACAAGAAGGTCAACTTGCCTTCAGAATAGGTGGTAAGTATTTTATAAAAGAATTATTAATTAGTTTTTCATATGTATAAACTGGGGAGAAAAATATATACCACAAATTGCAATCATTTATATCAATTTAAGGATATAATCTAAAATTTAAATTTAAAATTATCCTTAAATTGCTATGAGTTATTGTAAATTCTACTATTTACTTCTTTCTCAGTGTACTCATGATTCATATTGTGTAATATTAAATATTACTTTAATTGCATAGTAGAGTAATAATAATACCTAATTAAATCGTATTTTTTTCCGACCGTATATTTTATGCAGACAAATTTTTTTTTGTCTTAAAGGCTTTTGTTAAGATAAACCCGGGATTTATACACATCTAACAATAAAAGAAAAATTATTGACAATGTAACCACTAAGTGAATATAGCCACAAATTTTATAAAAAAAAACCAGACTAGTCCAGATGGAAAACAATAAGTTTGATTTGAGAGATTTTGAAAATTACCAAAATAAAGGTCGAAACGTCAATCGACGAAATTTAATGTAGTAAGATTTCTTAATTGCTCCCTCTCCCACAGGAAGATTTGTCTTTTGCCTAAAATATACGGTCGGAAAAAATACGATTGAATAAAAACATTAACAGACGTTAAAAATATATTAATAATACCTAATGTTTAATTCAAACAGGATCAGCTTACATAAAAGGAGCCTGTCAAGTTCTTAATCAGTTCGACTTATCTACAGGAATAATAACAGTAGACAAATATTTCAACGGGATCACGCATATTATTCACGAATTGGGTCATATGTAAGTATCAATTCTTTTCAACTACTACCCTTTAATTCACATATTTGTGAATACTAAATTTCATGGAATTAATTATCAATTTTTTTATTAAAGCAAGTTTATTAATATCGTTTTATCAAGTATAATATCAATCTTTACTCAATTTGTATTTAGAAATTTATAAAATAAATTTTAATTTTTACAGACTGGGAGCACCACACGATGGTGAAATGGAAGCAATAAACTGTCTAGAAGCCAACTTTATGAATCCCGTAGCGCGTTCATTTGTTAGTACTTGGTCTTCATGTTCTCAACATTTGATCCGTGAATTTTTGCAGTAAGTTACTGAACTATTTAGAAATAAAGAAGAAAATTTCTCTCATTCTTTTCCTATTTCTTTCTCAATTTGCTCTTACTAGATACAAATTTAGCGATTATAAGCCTTTCCTAAAGGTAAAACGTTCTGGCACATTCTTTCCAACAATATTTTTACCAAAATTTTGAATATTCCTTGCTATTGGAATTTTTGCCAACAAAAATAGTAGCTTCGTCTAACAAATTTCCTCAGTGGTTTTTACCACATGAAGTTCTATTTATATATACATACATATGCAAGAGAAATTAAAATAAAATTATAATGTTAGTAAGTATTAATAATTTCAATTTTTACAGAAATCCTAAAACAAGCTGCCTGCGAAACAAGCCAGTCGTAAAAAATCCCTTCCCAAAATTATTGCCAGGTCAAATTAGGAATTCATTGAATAAACTATGTGATGATATATATAAAGGCAGTGTTCCTGTTATGGTATGATTTTTCAATAAATTCATTACATTACTCTTATTCATCTCCACATTACTGTACAATATTGCAATATAATCTTTTGTAACGATTTTTTAAAATTGTGTAAAGTTACCATAGAGTTAGATAATAATATTGTGCTTGGGAGTTTCGTGTTGTCTTTCGTCGCGTCCAGACGTGTTTGTTTTGATCGCTCGTCAGCGCAAAGTTTAGTCCAATATCGACTTTTATTCTCATTTTAATTTTGCTTTTTAACTTTTGTTTTTAT
>JABFPN010002660.1:0-21189 GCA_022817305.1 Leptoteleia sp. ZL-2020 | reverse complement strand
TTAATTCGTGGAGTAAATTGAACTCCATGAATACTTCTTTTAATTACGTATTAGTTTAATTTACCAAATGAAGGTTATTGTAATTACGTTAAACGCATATTATGAATGAAATGACTCGCGGAGTAAAATGAACTCCACGAATATTTGTTTCAATCACATTTTCAGTTATGTTCACCAACTAACGTATTTGAATGTATTTTCAAGACATAGTGTAAATCAAGTACCTCGCGGAGTAAATTAAAACTCCACGAATACTTGTTTGAATCGCTTTTTCAGTTAATTCTAATAATTGATGGCAAATCCAATATGGAGTAGATTCTACCTATTACATTCATTCCGATCAAACTAATCTCACTTGACGTTACTGAATATATTTTAACTCCACGGTGGAGTTAATTGTAATCCGAATATTTTTTTCAGTGTAGCATTACACCCAAATTTATACTAAGGATACATAAAATGAAATATAGTTGATACTAAAAGAAGAATACTTTGTTAAATTTTCAATGATAAAATAACTTCACTCTTTTTATAAAGTGAAGGAAAAATATTAACGATAATTATCTTATATACAGTTTATTTTATAGTTGTAAAGCAGAAAATAAATTTTAATGTTAGAACGAGATAAAAATCTCGTGAAAAATCCATTCTCTAGACAATAAAATGCATTCTCCTGGGAAGAGGATAGAGAAAGAATTGGTCAAATTCTTATGCACTCGTAAGAGCCGATGGGAACGCACGACAGCTGAATCAAGATGTACAAATGCTCTCAATCTAGAGACAATATACTACACGGTTTGTATATCGAGTTTGAGAAAATAGAAGAATTTTTAAAAGATTCAATACAACATTTAACTTGATCAAAGTAAAAAATTAGCGACAGGTTCTGCATGATGCTTGGAGCACATGTCACAAAAACAATTTTATACTAAGTAAAAAGAATTAACGAAACAAAGGAAATAACAACTCGAACATCAGTACGAAAATCTGGACAAAAATCGATAAAATCAATTCCCTTTACATTTATAGTGTAAATAAAAAAAACTATTTTTTACTTTTAAAATTTAATTTTCCAATTTTCAAATAAAATAAAACTTTTACTTCCTTTTTAAATGATTCATAATGTTTTTATAAATGACTATTAATATAGAACACATACTACTTCAACTTTAATCAGCAGCTTATTAATTATTTTATTTTGTCCCTTTATCAACTCTATCTGATAATTATTACCATTGTATCTGATAACTTTAAAAATCAATCGGATCTGATAATTGGATGTGTGCATATTATTCTTCTTTTTTCGTTTAAGAATAAAAAGTACATTTTTATTTAACATTATTGATCCTCTATGTTATTTAAAAGCAATACTCAAATTGAAAAAAAGTATTACAATATTAAAAATTGAAAAGTCTTCCACACTCTATCTTTACCATTTAAATTTAAATTAATTAAAGTATACAAAAAAAAAAAAAAAAACTTCAACTCAGCACAAAGTTATTAAAATCTGCATTGCGACATTCTATTCCTAATTTATGAATCAACATTTTCTACCACACAATTTCAAATAAACTCCCATAAAAGGAAAACAATCTAAACTATAAACGTAAAAACATCTCTAAATCAACATAAATAGCGATAAGAGTTTATTAAACCAAAGCTAATATGAAAGCCACACACTTGCGGCTTTACCAAACAATGTCCCTCGTACGCGAAGCAACAAAAACTCAAAATTGCTGAGGCATGAATATGATATATACTCGAGCATACAGTTGGACTTAATTGTATGTCTTTTTTTTAAACATAGCACACCCACGTTATTTGTACGACTTTGCGTCTCCCCAGCGAAAATAATAATTAGGAAAAACAGAGATGTTTACAATTGATTACTTCTTTACTTGGTCACTGACTTCCACCAAGGTCAAAGCGTAATATAAATAAGAACGTTTTAAATAATTGATCGCACACTTTGCAAATACAATTTGGAACTTTTGTAGATAAGAATATAATCAGTGAAAATATTGAAATGAACTAAGAAAAGTATTGTAGACGAAGAGAAAAGATTAATAAAAGTTACTGACATTGATTCAACAATCTGATAGATTTATATAGTTGATTCGAATTCAACTATATAAATATGGTAAATTTGAATAAAATATTGTTGTCTTAAGTATGACTTCAACTCTACCAACAAAATTTTTTTCAGTGTAACAATGTCAATAATTTTTATTAATCTTTTTTATTGATGTAAAATTTTGAATCTTATTACAATTCTAGATGTAAATAATAATAAAAAGAAAGAGGAATATTGACATCCCTTTGGGGCCAAATTGAACATTTTATTTGTCATTTCCTTATTTGCCGATTGGGAGGTAAAAATAAATTGTTGAATCAATCAAAACTGAAATGCAGAACTCGAAATAGCAAAGCGAAAGTCGGCCGTGAAAAGAGCTATTTTGGTTATCGGCGGAGATACGCGGATGGCCTTCTCAGGGGCGATTTTGCTCGGCTCAACAGGTTCGCGTGTCGGAAGTGACTGCGGAACGGAAGTGCACTCATCAGAAAGCACGGGAGCCATTGCGCTTGCACGGCCCTGCAATTTCGTAACGCCTTATCACGATACGCGAAAACTTCTTTACAGTCGCGGCAATTGACTTTGACAAACTGCGCCCGGTATCTCGCGGCTTAAGTGATATTACGCGATATCGCTTAACACTTACGCGAATTACGTAAGTCTAATATCGTGTTGCGCGCGATATCGATCTCACCTGGGAAATGAAGTCGGATCTGCCTATCGATAACGCGATCTGACGTCTCTCGTCCGTGGATAATCGCACAAAAATGTCAATGGTCCGTCTTTCAACCCTGACGCAACCTTGCTTCTTCAGAAATATAATCAACCTGTGTATTTTTAAAATTTCTATTTATAGCTGATATATATTTCAAAATTTAATTAAATTTAATTTATTAATATTTACATAATATTATTAAAAGCTACTATCTACGTGGCATTATAATAAAAAATTCATAATTTTAATTCTGATATAAAAATTAAATTAAATTCACTCAATTTATAGTTTAAATTTATAATTTAAATACAATGTGAATATGTTTTTAATATTATAATTTCTCTGTGACTATATAAACACAATTAAAATGAAATTTCTGCTGAAATGCAAAAATACAATTCTCAAAACATACAAAATTAAAATGTAAACACAAGCATGAAATAACCTCTAAATCAACGAGAATAATATTTTAGGTAAAAAATTTTCGATTGTATTAAAAATATATATTTATTAATTCAATGATTTAATATGTAAAAATATCAATTTATTAAAATATGCTTAAATATTTTAGGTATGAAGAGGTTATTTGTATTAATTTTACTTACCGAAACTTGACGATTTTTTCAAGTTCATTAAACAATGAGAACTACCATAACCATAATTTATGCAAGTCATTAAATTAAATTATATTATATGTAAATATATAATTAATGCAATTAAATTGTTTTAAAACTATAAGTGTAACAATTATTTGAAAATTAAAATGAATAAAACTAACTTGATTCGTTATCCACAAAATTGCTTCGTCATTTAAGTGCGATTCTAACGGCATTCTTTTCCTCCTTCTTCTCTTTCAACGGAACCAAATTCTCCTTCATTTTCTTCTTTATTTCCGTGTTCCATAAAGTGTTCGAACCAAAATGTAACAAACTATAGTTATAGGCACCAAGCCCATTTAAAATCTTGTAAAACTTTTGGTTAGAATGAGCGGGAAGTGTTCTTCACAGTTATCGCGGCTTGCAGGGCTGGCAAAGAACAGGAGTGCTCACTGGCCCCTAGCGGTGGCGGGAATAACTAGCAAATTTAAACTTGTACAAAATTCTAAATGTAAATGAGTAACTATTTATAATAAAAAAAAACGTTTTATTTACTGGCTTTGTTTAATATGAATTAAAAAATTGTTTATAAAGAACAGGAAATTGAAATAAAAAAATTATTTAAAAAAAATTAGACAGTATTGCAAAAATATTTATGTTGTACTTTAAAAATAATAATTTTTATAAACAATTTAAATTTGGAATTTAATCAAATAATGTTTAAAAGAAATGTCGAAAATATTTCTCATTTAATAATTAATTCTATTAAATTGATTAATATATTTTATTATTAATAATTAAAATATGAAAAACCATTTAGTAATTTAAATCCTTCAAAAAACTTCTAAAGAATAAGAGCTTTTTTACTCCACAGAACCGATGTTTTATTCCCTCCAGAGTAAAAATGCTTCACTGTCTCAGTTTAGGGACTTAAATCTTGTTTTTTTTTTAAATTTATGACAAATATTATATTATGCTGCAAAGAAGTATTGGTGATTATTATTTCCCTTGCAACATATTATATTATCATAATTGGTGTTCTATAACTCAATTGAACACTAAATTAATCATTAATTATTTAATTTCAATAAATAACATAAATTCCTTAATATTTTAATCGCCATTTTATTGGACATTATATTCTATGCACGCTAATTGTCCGGGTAAAGTAATACACATCGACTAAATTAAGTACAAAATCACTTAAAAACTAAGGACGAGATTTTGTTTCACACTTTCATTCGAGACAATCATAAAGAATGTTTGAGTTCCTTAATTTTACGCAATTTATGCTTCGTAAATCTAAAACAATATTCATAAAATAATACATATGGATGAAAATTTAAGATCGACCGAAAAATTTTCCGTTAATTATGTTTGCGTCCCACCGTTAAAATGTATGCGGAAAAGTTTTCAGTCGAGTATTTACAAGCATTTTAATGTTTTTCGGTTGAGTCATTTCAAATAAATAGTCGTATTTGAGTATTGAATTAAATTCATCGATGATAAAAGGAGGCCAAGAATGGGGAAATCTTTATCACAGAGTTTTTAGTCTTTCGAAACAATACTACGCACCGAAAATTCTATTTAATAAGGAAAATATGAATAACGCTTTCGAAAATATTGAAAAAATGGGAAATATTCGAACATATCTAACACTATTTTTATGTACAAAATTTGTGATTATACGATTATTACGTAAATAATTTTTAGTACAGTTTCGCATTTGGAATTGATGCAACTACATAATAAGTGGTGTATAAAGGTTTTTTGTAAAGTGTTTTATAAATCTTGAAAGAGTTATTAATAAAATCTAGGCGGTTAATAAAAATGCCTTTTCATTACCTAAAAATTAATATTTCAACAACGTTAATTTTTAGGTCGATCCTAGTTACATATCCTATGAATGAATTGATTATTCATTTATGGAATGTCTGAAAACTCATTGCTTTCGATGACAATATTCGATAACTGTTTCATTACAATTCTTTTACAAATTGGCATTTATCAAAAGTCAAACGAAATGCAAAATATATTTAGTATAAATATATCGTATAAAATGTTTCATACAAAAATCGTATATCAGAAATTGGATGTAAAAAATAAAAATTCAATATAATTCAAGAATGAAATAAGACAGTATAAAATTTACGTTTTATATAATGCGATAAAACGTGGAAAATTTTAGTAATGATACAATACTCGTGGATTAAAATTCATTACAAAAAATTGTCATCGGAAAATTCGGATGATAAAATTTTCTCTAAAATTTTTTTATATGAACGACGATACATTATAAGTTCAAGAATTATTAATGTTGATTCATTATGTCATCGGGAAGCAAAATAATATTTTAAATTTAAATCTTGTTCAACAATCGAAATTAAACTAAACAAATAATTTACTGCAAGAAATCACAAAACAAACAGATCTTTGTTACAACATGCATTGTTATTGCACCATTTCATTTCGGGATAATTATTAAAGAAATAATTAAAGATGATTTTAATAGTAATAATTACATTAAAATTAACAATAAAAGGAAAAGGATGTGTGAAAATAATTTACAATCATAAATACACTTATAACAATATGATGTCGATATAATCAGTTCTCATCGTATAGAGTCGAGAAAGAAAATGGCATCAGTTAAATTGACAACAATCGTCCGACATATTTGGCAAAGATTGCGCAAAATCTTTCTACACTTTGCCGAAGAATCGGCTCGCTTCTATGTTACGATAAATGTACAATGGTTCTCTACTCAACGTAACGAAAGACACATTTAATGATGATTCCCTAGCATTTATTGACTGATTTTTGTACTACCACTTACTGGATTTATTTTTGGGACTGTCGGAAGCAAAGGAATCATTATTCACGTCTTTTTTGTGGCGCAATATGAAGTTAAGATTGTGTGCGGTATTCACTGCATAATATACGTTCGCGGAATTCGGTAAGACCATCTCCCGGTCTGGCAGCACTTGAGCTAACGTGTACTGATCTGGATTGCCCTCGATGCACAACTTGAGCATCGCGTTGCGTATGACTTGGGGCGTTCGCTCGTTGTTCGAGAGCATAATCGATTTGTACAGTACTACACCGTCAGTTTCAACATTATCCGTTTCCATTGTTACCTAAAAACATGTGTTTATTAAATATTTTATAATTCATTAGAAATACTTTTTTTTTAAGTTTCTTTGCTATTGTTTACTTCTGGTTAAAAAAAATATAAGAAATTATTACTTTTATGATATAAAAGTCTGGAGAATTCTTCTGTGAATGACAAGGACTGGACGTGCACAAGCTGCTATTTCCATTGGCAGTAACATTATGATTGTGTGGAGTTAATTTTGAGCCCGCGGAAGATGCTGTGACGTTGCCTCCACCCCCTGAACTAAGGGACATGTCTAGTGAAGGTAAAGACGAACTGGACGATGAGCTGGACATCTGTGAAGGTGAAGTGCGACGATCTAAAGAATTATGGGGCGAACTTGGTAGTGAATCCAGGTCCAAATAAAACTGCGAACTACTCGAACTCGAAGTGGATGCGATCGAATCATTCTTGCGATGGCATTGATGATGTTGATGATTCTGTAATTTATTCACAATCTCATTTAGCATTTATTACAAAAACAAATTGTACAAATTACAAAACTAGTATACACTTTGCAAGTATTATACTGTTATATTTCACCTAGTATTTTTATTTTTTCTAATGAAAGTACCTTTTTATTTTTGACGCGATTATTGATACCACTTCCAGGGGGTGGTGGTTCTATTTGACAGCTAAGTTTGTATGCTTCCCTATCGTCAATAACTGGTAAGGAATGAAACCATCGATCGAAAACGGGATCTGAGTGAAAGTTATAAGCGTTTGCTGCTCCTTGCAAGAGTTTAATCGTCGCAAGGACCTCAAACTCTTTCCTTCGTTTGTCAAAATTAATCAGACCTTCAGCTATCGTGTCTGGAATTGCTGTATCAATCATGGTGAGGTCGGTGAGAAAAGTTCCTAGATACGGTATTGTGCCATAATTTAAGTTCTGTGGAAAAGTAAAAATACTAATTAGTATATTATTAATGTACATTAGGCTGTAAATTAATATATATTAATTTACTGAAACGTTATTTCTTCATTCAATGTTATTGAATATATTATTTTTGTTGATTAATTTTTTTTATTTGTTGTCATAATATTTGTATTAATTTATATAATGTCAATAAACATTTATCACATGAAAGGTATAAATAGAAAATAAAATTTGTTCTGTTTAACATTATTAATTTAACATTAAATGGCAATTTAATGTAAAATACGTTTTACATATTTCTGATCTAAATTAAATAAATTCATTTCATAAATGCAAGTATATTTAATCATGATAAATTTATTTATTTATTTTTCCTTTTAACTAGTAATTATCAAAACCATTTTAATTTGTAAATATTTATTAATTGCTCAACTTGTGATATTTTATGAAATAAATGTAAAATATAATTAAATTAAAATTCTAAAGTGTTTTAGTTGTTATATTTAAATAAAAACTGATTATAACAATGGCTTTATTTTTTATACATACCCCCGCATGAGTATTCTGCCGCTGAAATATTTTTTGTAAATGTCGGTCACTTCTACCAGCTGTATCCGCGAATTTAGCAGTTCCTTCTTTAATAAGTAACTCCCTCTGGGTCCAAGCATTGTTCTCCTCCGAGAAAATCCTCTCAAGTTCTCGGAAAACCTCATGTTTTTCCCTCGGCATACACTGCCAACATTTTTCCAGCCTGTAAACTGCATTGCTTTGGAGACCTGAGACAATAGCTTTAAGACTGCTAAAATTCTTGAGCACCCGAAGCTCCTGTGCTATATCGATCCAAGTCTCAATGGTCTTGGCACGTTCTTGCGGCTTGAGACTGGCATCTTGCAGGATAGTCGAAATCACCCGCAAGGATACCGCGTTGAACTGGTTGACGGTCGCGAGTACTGTGGCAGCATCATGATTGCGACCGCGATCTCGTCGTGACCAAACAGCCCCCAAACATTGGTGAGCAATCAACTTCTTGAACAGGTCGGCGTCTATACGCGTCAGCTGCTCGGCGAAATGGCGGTACGGCACCTCCGGGAAACTGTAATTCTCGGATTCTCCCCCGATGGATGAGTGCACATGTAGGCGGCCGTTGTCATATGCCAAATCTGTACAAAATAATACATTAATAGTTATTAATTTTATTAAATTTCTTGTATATTTAGAATTAAAATTATCTTTCCATATCTAAGGGATAATAAAATTCACTAGAAACTTATTTATTATTATTTTTCATTAATAGAACGTTTACTTTCAATTAACAAGATAATTTAATATCTTAATTTAAGAAATTAATTATACATAAATATTAAATATAAAATTTTAAGTTGTATTAATCCAGAATTCAAATATTTAACTATGAACCTTAAAGTATAACATTTTATTTAGTATAACAGGGATTAAATTATTCATAAATATTTTATGACAAAATTTAATTAAAAATGCAATTTCAACAGCTTAAATTAAACAAATATAATTTTCTGTTCTCTAAACATTCAACCATATTTTGCAACACAGCTCTATTTCCCGGCGTTTATTAATATTCCGTTACAATTAATTACAACCTATCAATGTTACATTCTATCTAAGATACCAGGGAAATTTAATATTGATTTCTAAAACATTATATTAATGCACCAACATTACAGTGTTAAAGAATTTAGTTTCTTATTATGCATCAATATTTCATTCATATTTGAAAGCATCATAGGTTGTATATTATATGTAATTAAATAACGATTCTATGAATTTATATAAATCTTAAATAAATATCCTTATAACCACTGTTAAATATTTTACAAAAAAACATTTTAAAGTTTCTTAGAAAGTTCTATTAAAGGTTTCAAATTTATCATGTATACTTTGCACGAAATTTTTTCAGTATTGCCATATTATATTTATATTTTTATATGTATACTTTTTCTAAAGGTTAAAACATAAATAAATATGGACATGCAATTAATAAACAAGGAATAATTAATAACGTTTATAAACTTGATATATTTTCATATTTAAAGTATTTTTTTATGAGTCGAAAATTAGAACAGAGTAAATTTCATTCTTTTCTTCATTAATTTCATTATTAACTTCAATAGATTTTATAAAATTCTTCATTCAAATAGGATTGTGATTTCAATTTAATTTATAATTATTTTACTGTATTGATGCACAACCAATTTCAATTAAAACAGTAGAACGTAATAAATTGTTCGAAAATGTTTTTTATTTATTTTGGTTTCTAGCTAAATTGCAATTTTGAAGTTATCGTCAATCTTATTTTTCTCGCGATAAGGAACGTCCCTTCCAATGACCCAGTTATATCACCTACGCAATGATGGTTAGACAAAAATATCTAGACTTTGATTTAGCAAGAAAGAAAACCTGCAAATGATACATTTGATTTTCATTTTACGCATAGAGAAACCATAAAATTACTTTTCATTGATATGCTATAACCATCAAGTTCCAACTGTTAGTTATGGAAGCTAAAAATATCGAGCATTGAACATCACTTTAAATTCATGAGACAATCACACGTGTTATATTAATGAGTTTTTGTATCCAATGAAACATGGTACCTCGGATAAATCTTAATAGAACTTTTTACCAATATCATTATGATATAATACGAAATTGTACTAAACAAATATAGATGTGAATAATTATAAATATAAAAATATATGAATTTTGTAAACGTTATTAATTATTCCTTGTTTATTAATTGCATGTCCATATTTCTTTATGTTTTAATCTTTAACGTAATAGGAAAACGAGCGCAATATGCTCTTTTTTTTTTGAAGAAGAAAATTTTAGTCATCAATATGATAATATCCCTGACATTTGAGTACATGATTATCCGTTCTACATTAGATCAATCATGTATATCAATCTCTTCCTATCATTACGAAAAAATGACTGATATTTACAGATTAACAGATATATATTAAGTAAATTACTAGTTTGAACGTTTCGACAGATTAAATTATTTACTCCATTATATAATTAATAAGAAATTTAATGATTAATAGATTTTAATAATACATTTTTTTAGATTTTTTTTTACTTATTATGAAAGCAGTATATTCAAAATAGATCTAGAAAAGATTTTACTTTTATATCTAATATGTCTCAAAGCAATTCAAGCAGCATCTCTTAATATTTATGCATTGAATAAAATTTAATAATTATGAATTATCATACAAATAAAAGCATCCCTCTTTTCAACTAAAGTTTACTTAATAATATATTCAGAAAAATATAACTTCTAAATTGAAGCAATAATGTTGCCACAAGAAGACAAAAGTTAAAATTGAATTATTAACGAAAGCTCAATTAGCTAAACTGGAAATGAAGTTAGACTTAATGTCCTTTTAAGGCAAAATCAGATATCAAAGCAGGAAGCAGATGACCGCAAGGGGAACGTAAGCATCGTGGGATTTGTCGAGCATGTACAGTGTGAGACGGACCTGTCTGGTCATCCCGGTGCGAGAACCTCTGCAGCCGGTATCTGGCCTTGATCTCGAGCTCGGAGCCAGCCAGGCGCTGGTGCGTGAAGTCCAGCAGCCGCGATAGCAGCGGATAGTTGGGAGGCGCGTGCCAATCGTTGGGGTACGTGTCCAGCCAGACGTGCAGTGCCTGCACGAGGGTTTTACGGTGCTGCTCACCGGCCGCGTCGTCCAGCGAGTCATAGCGCCCCAGCAGCAACTCCAACACCTCTTTCGGGGTAGTGAACGCGCGGTACGTCGCCAGGAAAACGTTGATGTACGTCGATTCGAGCTCTCCATCATCGTTCGCCAAACTCTCTACCAGTCGCTGCACGGTACCGGCTTTTAAGAAGCGCACGCGTACCGTCTCCCATTCCAGATGGGAGATTTCGTCGTCCGAATCCTGAAAATTAAACATTTTATTATTTCTCACAATATGAAACAATTATATATATAATAGGAAAAAATATTCAACATGAAGTACTAATAGTATATTACTCCAAGAGAAAGAAAGTGGTCTTAAGTTGGTAACTCAAGCCATAGGCGAAGAGTTACCAACCTGAAACCACTTTTGTTCGAGTTCAGTACCATATTTTACTCACCATGAAAATGAAATATGTTGGTAGTCCACAGGGCTACCAATACATTTCATTTTTAAGGGGAGTAAAATCAATTATTTTACAGCAATCTCAAAGCCTTGTAATTGGATTGTAATTTAAATACTTTAAATTGTTTTACTATCGATAAACCTCCTTTGATACAGATTTTACAAATCAACCTAGTATTATGTTTATTTTCAATCGTAAAATTAAATTTAAAAAAAGACTTGGCACTTAAAACAAAACAAAAGCTTCAAATCATTAACGCTTAACATTTTGCAAAGAAACTAAACAAAATAATGTATGTTTCAGATTTGAAATTTAGATGTACTCGATCAATGACTCACTAATTATAAACGGTTGGTAAATCATCAAAGCTCTATTTTTTTTTCTTATCAAAATTTACAATTACAACACTCTTTTGCTCGGACATTCTTATCCGAGATTTATTTAGGGCGCTGCGAGAGAGCAATTTTAATTTTATTCCTTTTTTTGCACATACGTATGACTTCAATGATCAATATTGATGTAGGTCAAGCTTTCTTAATCATCTAGTTTAATATTTATAGACTGCAAGACGTAACGCGTGTTAGTCATTTGACGTGAGCAATGATAATGCTTTTCTTTTTTTGTTACGGTGATTCTTACCGAGGCAGAGATACTCCTGGTTGGCCTGTGATATCGGACCTTTTTCAGGTACACTGTGTATATGACGTCATTGTCGCGCTCTTCGCCCCATAATCTCCACGTGGGCTGCAAAATCAAACAATCAAAATCAGCAAAATAAGTACATATAATACTATGATAAAAATGCAATTTAATGAATGCAAAGAAAGGGGAAACATAACTGTAACAGACAATAAATAATACATAATAGTTACAATGAAAAATAGACTCTAAATTAATGTTAAAAATTGTTCACAAGTGTACAATTAAAATCATCATTTTATTTACAATTACTTCTTATGAGAATTTAATAACAAATTTGGCAATGGATAGTAAGATAAGATGAATTGTGAAGAGCAACGAATTAAACAAATAATTATCGATAAAAATAATAAGTGATAATTATTATATAAAACATCAATATTATTAAATGATACGATAATGAAAGATAATAAGTAATAAGATAATAAAATATGTACATAAAAGTTTGAGTGCTTGGTACAACAAGAATAGTGCTTTCACGAAACAGGTAATAATATTTAATTGAAAGCAATCAATGTGAAAACAAACGTCAATCTTGTATAATTACAAGCGATCAACCATCAATGACAATTAGCGAATGGAAATCAATAAAGGATTTCGCTTTCTTTCTCATTAATCCATCCTGTAATCGACCTGATAAATGCCCATTGACAATTATTTTGGGGATAAATTAATTACTTTTCGTCGACTGTAACAGTTCACGCTGTGTTTCTTCAGGGTCACCAATCCCACCTATGGTTTCTTGCCCATTGTAAATTTCATTGGTAATTTGTCATTGACGATCAATCGCTAATTATTTCTCACTGATGAGACTTATTATATAATTTCTCTTCGACTATACACAATTTGCATGCAGCTAGATGTAACAATTGCAAAAGTGCAGCGAATCAATTTAAGCGTCGCGTTGCGCTCAACAGGTATTGCATGTGGAACACAAAGAAGCAGGCTGGGCGAACAAAGGCCGGCCGTTGCTTCGATGCCCGAAGAAGACGTTCAAGTGTTCCGCACCCGTGTGTCACTTGGCGATTATATTGTATCAAGATTGCAAATTGTTTCTAAACGAGATCGTCCAATGTATTCGTTTATTGGATACACCTTCAAAAGTGTCACAGTTATCAACAATTTTGTGATAGTTTATAAAATAGAAAAAAAGCGTATAGTCAGCAAAAACAATTACTCTTCTATTTTTGATAAAACCACTCCAATTTTTGTTTAGCATCACGTAAAGTGCTTAGATCGAACTGTGACGCGTTTAACTGTCCCCACGTGTAATACTTTACGTAAACTTATTTTAATTGCCGTTAGTATCACAGGTGAAAATACAATTTTCTTCTTGATAAATATTAATTAAAAAATAAAAAATAGTAGCCTCTTATGTAAGAGCAAACAGCTTATTAGATGGTCATGGAAAATTTAACGCATCTGCATTATATACTGCATCATATAAGGAATCTTATAAATGCATGTATATTCCTAAAAAAAATTTATAAAACTGCTATTTATAATATAGCAATTGCTAATAAATATCTTTCAGTGAATCTTACGTTCAATCTGTAAAAAATATTTAGTTTTATGTTACTTTTTATCGCAAATAATATTAGCTTTATGTCAAGAGAAGTTGCAGTAATTAAATATTACTGATTTAAAAGTCCATTAATAATATATAATCTTTACGTGATTATATATTTGATTTAACGGGTTATACCAAGATACTGTAAACTTTATTATCAAAAAAAAAAAAAGAGTAACCATGCAAAATTAATATCAAATACAATCATTTAGCATGCATTTCAGAAACTAAATGTCTTTAATGATTCATTTCTTAGGCATTAAATACATGACTGTTTTCAGCTAAACAATTAATATTTAAATTTTATTATTAGGAACTCATGAATTTGTTAAATATTACCTATCATTAAAATTAAGTTTTTAACAACGAACTTCCTACGTTTTCCTCAGGCATGAGTTAATATATTCTTTAATAGTTTTTTTAGAATATTTATAACAAAGGGTGATTATGATTTTATTGAAATTCATGAAACATACCTCCTGATTCATATGTGAGTAAGAAAATGTTTTGCGTACATATAACTTAAAAAAAATAAAACAAAACAGAACAATAAATATAATTCCAGCCAATAAAGATGAATGAAACTGTTTCCTTTTGTACTAGGCCTACATAGATGGCGCCAAGCGACTAACCGACCCAAGTGGCCGCTAATTGGTGCGCGGATGAAGAAGTAAAATAATTCGTCCGATGGTAGCGAAGGTCTGGCACGGCAGAAAGAATTGTTTTGGTATGGATTGTTCACCTTCGAGTGTCGTAATTGCTCGTTAGTCAACAGAATGCCCAAGGACGCGCGCGCACTCACGTCAACGAGTCATCGGCGGAATAAACTTGTAACTACTAAATGACTTATGTGTATCAAGGTCCCGACGTGACGGGGCGAAAAACGGAACGGTTCAACGTGCAATTCTCGAACTCGTTTCTGTAAAAAGAAGACGATTCCTGACAAATGTGAAATAAGATACCAGCGTTGAGCACTATCTCATGATAAATCGTTAAAGGGAAGAGATATTTATCAGAGTTAGATGGTGCGATTGATAAAGGAACAATTATCAATGATAAAGGATCATTAATGAAATTTATTAACTTAATAAAATTGACAATTCCTTGGATCTCGACAATTTTTTGAAAATCTTTTGCATCTCTAGTATAAAGGAAACATATATGGTCCATATATGAATCTTTTATTTCTTTATATGAAATTGGTAAAACATATATGGACCATATATATCTCTTTTTCACTATAGATATAGAATAAGCAGTACAAGGAAAATGACATTATATATAAAGTATAAAAAATCTTGTAATAACATATATATATATATATATATATATATATATATCTATTGAACAAGTACACTGAACTATCCTGCAGAAATATGTCTGACTAATATATTTTATTTAAAAGTTCCTTATGCTTTACGAATACCATTTTACTCGACTATGCAAACAACACAATTAGGTTCGATTGTTCTATAGTTGACATTCTTCAAAGCTTATTAATCATTGATTATTGTTCAACCGATCACAACTCGTTGAATACCTTTTACAAAAAGTTTACAATAACGTCTCGCTAAATAATTCTTATCGATCATTTTACATAATCAACACTGGAATCATGCATGGTACGAGCATTGACTTTGAACCACGATGACTCCGGGGGTCCAATTTGGCGACAGTCGGAAAAAGAGGTTGTCCCAATTCAGATAATTGTGCCGACCTTAATCGGCCGCGCTCGCGCGGAAATTTCGCCTGCCAACCATCAAGCATCGAATTACAGTTACATATGTATTTATACGTACAACAAATGCAAGGAATTGAATCCAATTGGCAATGATCTAGAGACTCAGTTCCGGTCGAGGAAGGCATTGCGATTTGACACAATGAGCGAAACCGTGTTTCAAGTTTTTCGAGACCACTATTATCTGTATAATGCATTTATGAATTACATAAAAATGTAAAGTACAAAGCTAACAATAAATTCGTTCATATCAAATAACTCAAACATAATCATAAATCTTTTTATAAACAGTTATAAGTCGCCTATGTTATACACTCAGGAAAAATTGGAACAAATAAAATAGCAGTATAATTATTATTATGCAAATGTATCATATATATATATATTATTACATATGACATAATATGCACATATATATCCTATACTATAGTCAGCTAAAAAATGAACCACACCGTTAAACTCACTTCATATTTTTCTCCAAGTGTACATAATCACAATGAACTTACATAACGTTTTTATACAAAAAAAAATCTTATTCCACATAAAGTATTAATAAATTTTCAATACAAACCGTTGCTTTGGATTATATAACCAAGATCCAACCATAACATTTGGACTAAGAGAAATTATTAAAGTAAAAGATGAAAGATTCAATCTAAAGGTAACCATGCAGAAAAACAACATTGTCTACCCTTAAACTAGGTTTTTTTCACTAGACAACGCGGGATGCATTTATACGAGACAACGGGCCACAATGATGAAACCAAACGCACGGACAATTGCGAGCAAAATATAAGTGCACCAGATATCCGGTCTGGGGTGATGTTTTACCTGCTGCACGTACCACCTCGTGGAAGGTTCGCTTTTTCGGGAGCTCGGCTTGCAGGGGGTGCAGAGGAGGAGGGGCGCCAGTTTCTTGACCCCCTTTAACTCCGGGGCTGTCTCGGGCTTAAGCCCGTCCTCGCCTAACACGGGCCACAGCATCCACCGTCGGGTTTACGCCACTGGCCGCCTTTGCCGAGCTTTAACAAATTGCCACTGCTCGTACACGCTCCCACCAATCGCGACGCGACATTTCCACCCACTCTGCGAATCTTTTTTTATTTCAAGTTTTACCCTTTTGTTTTTTTATTTTCCGCCCTTATTTCTATTTGCTTGTTTGTTTCTATTGTTTTATCTTCCCTTTTTGATGTACTTTAATACGGGAAAATTAGGAAAGTTATGCTGTTATAGTTTGTGATAGATTAAGAGGAGAAAAATTAATATCAATGGAGAAAAATTACTGTTTTTTTTTACTATAAGATGAAGATAAACTGGATGTATAAGCTTATTGAAGTAAAGATTCTTTTAATTTTTAGAAATTTATGTTTGGGATTTAAGTATAAAATATAATATTTAAATGTTTGATTTAGATGGATATTTGAAACCTAACTTTTATCTTGGAACATTGAAGTACTCGACCTTGAGTGTTATTCCATATCAATAATGACTTCAGGTTGAAACCAATGAAACGTTTAGTTTCGCCACGTCAGAAATTTTACTGTAAATTTTACAGAAAGTTTTCTTTATTTATAGCTCCGTTCCTAGAAGTGATTTAGAAATATTATATAGTTTGAAATACAAAGTAGCATAAATTGCACTACTTAAACTTATACTTCCAGTTTTCCATAAATTATAAGAAAATGTACTAGTAATTTTTCTTTTTGCAATGCAATAATTTTAATTTAGTATATTTACAATATTCTCTTTGTAATGCTTACAAATTGCATGACATTTTTTTCTTTCTTTCTTTTATACTAATAAATATTAATTTAGAGTCAATTAAATGAGACAAAAATATATTTAAATCACAGCTTCATCCCTTTGGTCGAGTGGCATCTTTGAGAGCCATTGATAATAATTGATCGAACAATTAAAATGGATGGTTTTTCGTCGCTCACCTCGGGCTGTTTATTTTTCATTACTGAATTTGCATAAATCTCGTACAATATTCCCGTACTAAAATACTCTAGCGTTCGCGTGTTGCTCCGAAATGGTTTGCTGGCGGTGTATATATATATGTATGTATTTTTTATACCCAGTTTTATGTGCTTTATCTATGCAGAGAGCAACGGCGTATTTTTCAGGTGAAGTGTCGCTCGTGGCCGAATTAAAATTTCACTTAACCCCGTTGCAAAATTCCGTTGCTCCGTTATATTTTGTTCAATATCAATTTCAACAACAAAACTGATATTAATAACTTTATTCTCATACAACTCGACCAATGAAAAATCTAAATACTCTTTGACAAATGCATTATACAATCCACGTAAGATAAATTGAAATTAAAAGTGAATAACAATTAAATAAATTATCAATAATAATTAATTTTATAGGAAAAATTAATTAACAAGTGGATTAAACATAGGTCAACGCACTTTACTGTGAATATGTAATATAATTTCATGTGCAACTAACAAGGAACATTCATGGCATAGTTAAAAATGTTTCGTAATAATTTTAAGATCGGTTGAATCGTTTTGTAACGCAGATCTAACGGCAGATTTTTTCCTCTTCGCGGCAAACAATTCATAGGAAACGATTTAAGTTACCGCGCGCATTGGAAGCAGTTTCCAATGCTCTGCAAAATCATTTTATGCGTTTACCGCTGGAAGCAGTAATATTTTGAAAATGGTATCCCTTAAGTGGAGTCAAGTGAAATTAAAAATTGGCTAAAAATAATTTCTTATTGTAGGAAAATACAGAAAGAAATATTTCCAGGGAAGCTTTCGTTATGAAAACATATGAATAATGTTACAATGAACATCTGTCGCAAAGGTCATAAGTGTTTATGATTACGGTATTTTCACACCCAGCGACTGTTGACAACTTTTCGTATCTATCGAGGGGAAAAAAAAGAGGTACTTTGTGCGGTGGAATTATTGATACTTTTAGCATGCTGGCGAGTTGACGTACCGTTATACAAAGGTATCCTTTGTTCTTATAAAATGTTGCAAAGTCCAGGAAAATATAAAACAACGGTGCATTCAGATTTTCAGCTTTGTACACATACGTAATAAAATTTGTTCTATTTTTATTAATAAATTGTTGTTTTAGTCATTTCGTTGTTTCAAAGGAAAATGTTTCATGAATTTTATAAATTTGTTGCGCAAGTTTTTATTTTATACTTTTAAAATTGTCTTTTTAAAGTGAATAATAGATACTTCTGTTAAATAGACTTTCCGTCCAATAAGTGAACAAAATTGTTACAAATTTTCTGAAACATTTTTTAACAGCACAGTGTAAATAGAATCTCTTAATCGACATTTATAATTCAGCAAACTAATTTGATTATTTGATAACTGATTATTTTTAAACTATCACTTCAGTTTATTAACAAAGATTGTAAAGCCTTGAACTTTCAATCTGTAGTTAAGTTCCACCTTGAAATATAAATGTTCATTTAAAAAACATTATCATATTCTTTTCATTTGATTACGTCATTTTAAACGTTAACTATTGAAAACTGTAAACTCTTAGTTTACAAACATCCGAATTTGTGCCATAAATTAGTATTACAAGTGTTTATCAAATGTTCATTCCTATCATAAATTTGCATTAATTATACATATAAAGATTAAAAGAAAAATGATCAAAAACAGCAATGATATTTTGTTGAAACTGTGTAAAATTTATCACAAACTGTTATTATATTTTATAATAATTCTGAGATATATTTTACCATCATTAAAATGACAAATAAATTACACGGAGAGAAAAAATTAATAAAGATTACTGACACTATTAGTAAACTGGTCCCATACTTGCAAAAATTTGAAAATTACTTTCTTCAGTTAGTAAGCTGACAATATATGTCCAAATACTAATACTTTTTACTAACTTAAGATAATAATTTTTTTATTTTTTGCAAGTTTACGACCAGTTTACTAATCAATGTCAGTAATTTTTATTAATCTTTCCTCTCCATGTTGTAAACTTTATTAGAAATCGTTTTTTTTTCTCCCCCCTCAATGTACTAATCAATTTCTCTCAGTGTACAACGTTGGTTCTGCGGCGGATGGATGTCAATGTAAAAACGGACGGACGGAAACAGAGAGCTGCCTCGACATTGACTCGGAATAAACCTTGCGTAGGCTGATTTTTCAACGAGAAAAGGGATTGATGACGCGTTATATGTCGCAGGTGACCAATCGATCGTCGAAAGGTCGGCGCTTAATTAAAAGGTCAGTCCTCGATGGTTATCGGTATTCGCTCGGCGCGTACGTCCGCGCGAGTGCAGAAAAATTTATTATTAGAGCCGTCAAACTAAGGCGAGTCGTTTGAAAAGTTTTACGATCCCGGGGATCGATGTTACGTACGTCCGTAACACCCACCGTGCCCTTGGCACCTAGCGTGATGAATTGCACGAGAAATGTTATCGAATTCACTCCTCTTCCCCATTGCTTCATTATTTTTTTTTAGAAATTTAGGCCGATGCTACAAATGACATGATTTGGGGTCATTTTCGTACGATAATTTAGGGGGCGCTCCTTCATTTCGATATTTAGTCCCAGTTTTGAAGATAAATCGTACCTCGCGGTATAATTTCGATGGAAAAATATATATCGAGATTTTCTACAAATTAAAGTAAACGTGAACATGTATAATAAAATAGTATAAGTATCAGCTTATCTTGAAATCTATTGCAAGTTTGTAACAAGCAATTATGATAATGAAAATTTATGAAAATTAGTGTTGTAAGCACTTAAGAACTTAGTATGTATATATAACAGTAATGTAAATTATAGTTGGTTAGAAAATTGAAAAATGAATACAAAAATATACCATTTTTAGGTATATACCATTTCAATTCTAGGTATTTAAAATTTACAAATTTCAATAAGTATTAAAAATGATTAATTTTCGCAAAAAAAAATAAAACAGTTAATATTCCCATAAAAAACTGTATTTGAATCCCAAAAGACAATTTATGAACATTCTTATGATAGCATTTATTCCAATAAATCTGTAAAAATACCAATAAATTTATAAGAATAAATACTTTTATCTTCATAAATTATCTTCTAGGGTTGAAATCCAATTTTTTATGGTAAAATTAACTCTTTATTTTTCTGCGTCTATTACTACTTAATAACTGTACAAAACAGTCACATTTAGCATTAAACATACAATTATTTCCACCGGAAATTCCTCAATGAAAATATTCGAAACGTAAAACACTCCTCCACGACGGTGAAATGTAAACTATCTCTTCGCAAGGGATTTGCGCAAAATCAAATGTCGCTTTCATATAATTAAACAGCTTCAAAGCGTCTAAAAATAAATCCTGCTCGTCATTTTCCGTAACAAAGTTTCCCCCCCCCCTCGGTTTTCGGGCGCGAGACAGCGCTCCAATCCCGCGTGAGTCACGCGTGTCGCGAAACCCTCGGCGCACCCTATTTTCGTCGACTCTCCCTCGCATCTGCGAGCCAGCCCATTCTTCCGCGGGCGACGTTTTACGAGCGCATCCTCCACAACTACCACGTTGCTAACATTCTTGCTCGCTACAAAAGGCACGAAAGAAAGCGGTACAAAAAAAAAAGAAGAAGAAGAAGAAATAAACTAACAAAAAAGAAGGGAGGG
>JABFPN010002659.1:0-21190 GCA_022817305.1 Leptoteleia sp. ZL-2020 | reverse complement strand
TTCTTAAAAAAAAAAAAAAAAAAAAAAAAAACTAATTTTGGTGCAGTGTCCAAGATTGTAATATAATCTGGTAATTTTTATTTGGAATAATGTTTAAATATATGAACAGTTTAAAAATGAGTACCACGAATGAACACTCTTTGGAAATACGCTGTCTATTCCAATTCCATTGAAATGTTGTACACTGATTTATGTTCATTCATGGGTGTATTTGTCCTATTCGGAGAATGAAAAATATGTTGTTCAATGAGAAAAATGTTAATTTATTAAATTTTAACTAACGTAAATTGAAGTTTTCAGAATTAATCAAAATGTCTTATATATTACTGATTTTGACTTTGAGTGTTCTATTTCCTTACTCTTTGTCGTACATAGATTTTGATGTATGCAACTTTGACAAAGAGAATATATCTAATATAACTGAAAAAGTGTTCAAGTCAAATCTAACTGAAAAGGAATATGGTAAATTTCTATTAATTTCATCGCAAGAAGAAAATATTCGAGTTGAAAATAAAACGATTATAGTAAGTAATTGAAAAATTATCTTCTTTTTTTATAATTACTAGGACAATTTTATTTTATATTATTATAACAAATTGGACAATATGTTCAAGTTGAATGAAAACACTCGTTTAGAATAAATGTAATATAATTTTATTTTCAGGTGAACAATACCGTGATTCTTAATGTAACAGATGATTTGACTCATTATAACATTGAATTAGTAAAAAAATCACAAATGAACATTTCAGACAAACACGAAGTGTGTAACACTTCGAATACGAAAGAAGTTATTTCGTTTGGTCGACAATGCTTTTTTGCATCGTTTTTTAATAACTCCAAAACAGGTATGTAATACTTACATTGACATTTAAACTTATATCTCATATTTTTAATAAATAATTATTTTAAAAATATGTTACGAATACTTAAACAATGGAACATTAATTTTTAAACAACCTATAGACCCGTTGCAAGATACAAACATATTAAAGTGATATTTAATGATTTCACATTTGTACTTGTGAAACATCAAACAGGTTTTTTTATTTTATTTTGTATTTTATTTAACTCAGTTTAAGTCGTAATTGCAATTTATAAGTAATTAATTTAATGTTGTTTTCAGGGATTGAACCTAGAAATGTTACGTTATGTTCAAAAGAAAGTATTCAAACTAGTAATGCTGATAATTGTAATAAGCTTAATACAAATAATACATTGAATAGACATAATTTCATTGTATGTAAAAACAGAAGGTAGGATTGTATATAATTTGAAATAAAATGTTTAAATAATTATTAGACTTATACAGTAACAATAACATGCAGTAAGTCGCATTAATATCTGGTTCGATCAGTTTATGAATCTACGAATCATCTCTGTTTAAATTACACATGTTACATTATAGAACGTAATGAACCATTTTCAAACAGGACCAGAGATTAATGGGTTATACAGCATATATCATTGTATTATTGCTAATCTGATATAATTTTCTATATAGATTTGTTATGAAATGCATTAATTTTCAAGAGTTCAGTAAAACTATGGAAAGTACAGCAGGTCAATTAAAAGCCGTAGAAATTGATATTCCTTCATATGATATGGAACATATAAAACATGCACTTTACATAGCAGGTGAATATATGAATAATTAAACACAGTTATCTTCTGATATAATATGGCTAATAGATATGTAAAACAATTATTTGTAAAATTTATTTCATTACTAGTTTAAATTTTTTTTTGCTAACTTATCATTGTATATTTCTATTTCTATAAGATTGGGAACTTTTTCATAACTTTAAACAAATTCATGCCATGTATAAGATTTGTTGGTAAAGTTGATTTATAGATATATGACAACTATCTTTGATATCCTCATCGTATTAATACAAACAATTGTTTTTAGATAATAAAACGAGTAAAACACAAAAAACTGATGATTTTGTGTTCGTGGTTGATTATAAAATAGTTAAAAACTGGACAATAAATTCCAAGGGTGTAATAATTAATGCAAAAAATAACAAAACTATCGATAAAAATTTTTATTGTTTAAATGTTCAAAAAGATGGTATAGAATTGATTATACCGAAGCAACTCGATGTTATTAAAATGTAAGTATTAGTGGATAGATTTAAAAAATATAGTAAAAAAATTCTGTAATTTTTTCAAAATTGGTTTCATTTCTATTATTTAATCATGCTATTATTTTAGATACAATATAACTTTGATTGTTGTTGTCATTCTGATTATATTATTTATCGTGGTAAGTTGCATTCTATGTTGTTATTGTACAAAATGTAGAAGCAAATCTTGCAAATGTTTTTGCTTCGGTTATAAAGTAGTTTCATCATAATTTACATTGTGTAAGTGTGTACATACATTTAAATATGAAATAATATAAAATATAATATATTATATATTAAAACATTTATATATTAAATATACTTTTTTCTTAAAGGTATCTTTTAGTTACTGTGTCTACTTTATTGCGAAATTGGTATCGCAATTGGTATTACCTGACTGTGTCGAGAATCATGGTGAATAGTACGAATTTGCCCAGTAGTGGTACCACGAGGGACGTAGGTGGGATAATTTCGGCCAACAGGAGGAAGAACACAGTCAACGATAGAAGGATTGAAATGGACAAACTCACCTGTACACAAAATATGTTATTAAAATTTCATCATACAAGTCTACATACAAGTCGTTCTTAATGATTGTACCTCTTTTGTACATAATTTCGTCTTCACAGTATTGTTGTTTTGTAATAAAAGTAACAAAACATATTATTAAGATTAATACGACACTGATAAATAATGAGCAAAGTATGATTATAAGTATTAAATTGGAATGAGGATTCAATAGTTTATGCTGATTAGTTAGATTATTGTTCTGTGAGCGTAATCTAATCTTATGCGGATTTTAGTCACTGAAAATCCTTTTGCATAATCCAAACTTACTCTATCGATTGAGTTTCTAACTAGTTCCTAAGTTAGAAATTAAATATTATTGTTTGTGGGGTTATCGTACTAAGTCAAACACGCGTTTACATTACTTAAAATACACTTTGATTCATATTAAAAAGCACGTAGAAAAAAGTAATTGTCGAGGTCAGTTAGTTGCACAATGTTACAACAGTTCCATAAAAAACTCTATTATTGCCGATACAAAGAATTTTTTAATGCATTTCGTAATTTTTAATTGATTAAATGAAAGCTTATAATTTAAGCAGCAATATAATGGCGTTTATAAATACACAAGTTTTTCTCTAATCGTAGACAAGTAATCTGTACATTGTTCTCTAATGATCTTTCCATTGGGGGCTGCCAAAACTGATCCTGCTTATTTACACTCGGTACAAGCCTCCCTAACACGAATGCCATTCACGTTCCGACCACTTGTCCCAAATAAGAGCATCGCCTAAATGTACATCAATTTTCGACGCGCTCCAAGAGCTGGAAAAAGAAGTTCCCCTTAAAATTCCGACTCTGCTGCGACTCTCTTCTGAATATAACAATAACAGCATCATTTCTGTACGTCGTCCTGTAAACTACTCCGCAGTGATAGCCACGTTTCGTGCATTTCTTCTGAAGAGTGTTAAATAAGTTAATCATGTCATGCTTTTGAGCCATCGAAGATTTTCCTTGTACGGAGACTCTTGTTCACACCTGAAATATCATCGAAGCCAGGCAATTGGTGCTCCAAATTGAACAGATCTGCAGCCAAAAGAAGACTGCTGCAAATTACGTCATGCCGCAGAAATTACAACGTGTATGTGTGTGCCGAGGGGGGCACGATGGAGAGGGTATTGTTCGAGATTGATCTGGACCGTGGTTCGTTCGAAAACTGTGAAGCAATAAGGCAGTTGCGCGCCACGGATTTTGCATGTACGTGATGCTGGTGTGACTCCTGACCTTCTACGGTAAGTCGCGGACAAGGCAACGGAACAATATAACCGAATAATGTAGCGAACATCACTTTGGCTATCGGCTCGAGGTCGAGGGTCTGCGAATGCAGGTCGAGTTTAAAAAATAAAGGAACGCTATGGTACCAACGAGGTGCGACGCTCATTGGTAATGGCGGTTGAGTTTGAGGTTAAAAAATTCAGTTTAAATACCTTTTAAAAAAGTATTTACTAATTATACTTCTTACTGTACCTTATTGTACACCTATTATTATATCGAATTTACTATACCTTATATTGCGCCTAATAGTAAAATCTCCTTGCACTAAGAAAAAAAATGAACAAATTACTATGATTTACAGCACCTTATTGAGATGATTAGTACAAAGTTTCATAACTTAGTTCAAGCTTTGATGTAATTGATCTATGCTTTAATAATACAGTCAATATGGAATGTGGTAATTTTTATACATACTTTTCTGAGTATATGTGAACAGTTTTCCAAGATACATGAATATTATTAATAAACAAAATTACTCAACTATAAAATTTATTATAATACTATTGTATTCAATATAAGCAAGTTACTTTCTTAAAAAATTGAAATAAAAAATATACGATTGAAAAAAGTTTTTCATTAAATTGCAAATTACACTTTTTGAACGATACAAACGATACAAAAACAAATTACTTGGAACACAAAAAACATTGCCCTTCTTCATCGTTTCCATTTTGTTTATGGAATCAAAGTGCAACCCCTACGATCGATCCCGTATTTGAGATTGAAAAGAGATAAATTTATGTAATGTCAATTCTGCTATAAAGCGACTTTTTTAAAGCTCCATTAATCCCGAGACGAGAAATAAAATGCATATTTATGAATCATGTTTATTTCAGAAGGAAACAACATAAATGAATTTACTCACAACAGAAGAAAAACGAAAAACACGTATTTAATGAAACAACTGGTTTATTTTATTGCGCAAATGAATAATGCTATCTCTCCGCAGTTATAATAAAAGAAAATTATAATAAAAAAAAATCATATAAATTATTTTATATAACAGTTTAACCTTTATTTCCTCTAATTTTGTTTTTCATTTAAAATTTAATTTATGTATTTTTAATTTTTATATGTATTCAAATCAAACGGTTTAGTGGCGTTTAAAAATTGGCGCTGCGTGCGTAGCGATAAATATGGCGGGAATCACGGTACCTTGCTAAGTATTTATGTAGTGTAAATTGTTGTTGCGGGCCTGAGTGTGTGGTCATTCAGAATTATAAACGGGAACGTATTTTTAATTCAGTTATGTTAATTTTTAGTGATTTTGAAGTAATTGTTAATGGCAAAGCGCGAGTCGTGAATTTGGAGGCAGAATTTTCTGCAATGTAATGCTGCCGGATCAACGCACGTATTTGGCGTCTTTTACTTATATTCAAGAAAAAAATTCCACTCGTTCCTGTTCGTTACTTCTGTAATTTCAATATTCAGAAAGAAAAATACAGGAATTTAGTGGAATATTTTATTAGAATGTAAGTCGAAGGCGCCAGTGATACATGCGCGCGCCGATTAGACCGTTAGGTCCGTTCGCGTTTTCAATTGTTTCAGCGGCCGAACATTGCCAAACGGCCATAAAGAAGCCAAACGAGTCTGAGTCGCGCGCGCAGATTACGGCGTTTGTTCTTTTTGCGGTAGTTTTTGAGGTACAAAGTTCGACCGGTTATTTTCGTGTAGTTTATTTTAACTTATTTATAGCGATCGCATCAATTTTCGTAATTTTCCTTTCCTTTTCACGCCTTGCCCGTCTCGCGTAAAGGCCATTACCGCGGAAAAATGCGAACATAACCTCATTACGCGAATATTCTAAGTCGAGTCCGCGATAAAACTGATTCGTACGAAAAGTGCAAATACATACAAATCTGTGGATGGTTCGAGTATGGAAACGAGAATAAGAAGGTGAAGAAGATGAAGAGGGCAGGAGTTTCATATTCTGTGATGCTTGTTCCGCGCCTCCGTTCATCCGTGCAACGTATTCTCTATCGAAATACATTGGAACGCGAAATATTTTCTTTGCAACTCATCTATCGCAATACGTACGTATTCAATTAGTTAATAAAAAAATATATAACGAATTATTGATTTGTCCTATGATGAAAGGTTTTAATTTATCTTTCTTTTATCTTTTAATTTATCTTTATTGTATCTTTTTTATGAACTAATTATTCGAAATACCGACATTTCTGATAATTAAAATTTTATGCATTGGAATTCATAGCCGCCACCGCTAGAGGGCGCGAGCGCTTCCATTTGTTCAGATTTTTAAGTTTGTATTTATTTGTAATATTTCATAATGCAAAATTTAATATTTATTGAGTATTATAATTTAGTCAATTAATACTTAAGATTCAGAGTTTTCAAGCAAATATATAAAAGCTATTAAGTTAAAGATTTTATAAGTGGCAGGACTTTATTTGAAATTCTGGAAAGCTTCTTTCATCAGTGCTTAGTTCAACGGAAACTTTGAGGTTAGCCTAATATACTTTAGCCCAATTTAAAAGTGTGGTTAATCGCCCTGAACATTTGGGGACGCTAAAACCAACAGTTTTATTTTTAAAAAAGAGACTTGTTATGAAAATTCAAAAAAAATTTTGTTATATAAAAAAAAAATAAATCATTGTTGTTAATTGTCAATAGGGTCATCTAAAAATAAAAACCTAAACAGAATTATTAATATATATAATAATAATTCATAATTTATTATTTTTTTATAATGTAAAATTTAATCATGGAGCAAAGATTAATTCTTATGAAATATGTACATTTTGTTTGGAGAATAACAGTTTTTCATTATTATATATTTAAAAAATTTTATAAATTTTTTATAGTTTAGAATGATTGAGTATTAAATGTGTACATATTCAATTAAAAAGATAAATAATTAAATTTTGAAAAATATGTATGGAATACATTTTCTTTACTTTTTACTACAATTACAATGAAATAACCTAAAAGAAAGTAAGAAGTGAGAAACAGGTGAAAACAATTATTTACAAAGATTTTCCATCACATTGGTACATGTAAACTGCCCCACGGTGTGTTTCCAAACAATACCAGACCAAAGCACTATAAATCTCCTTTACCATTAGTGACCGAGTACATCCAAAAACTTATTCAAAACAAGAATACTGCAAGTGCATTAAGCTGGTTTTTTGTCAAGTGAAATATGATATCATCGATATCTAATATGAGAATAAAACAGAGGTACTATCATTATATCTTATGTCACTTAATTAAAATCCACTGTCAAAATCTTGGCAGAGGTTTCTTTGAAATTTTCTACTTTAAATTAGCAGCATTTTATGATATGTATTAAATATTTTGGTTATAACATTGGGGTTACGGGGAACCTTGTGGTTTCTATTGACAATATACTAATTGCATTCAAAGCCTGGTGAATTTTTTTAATGATGTATGAAAAATGAGTTAAACTTATTTGAAGTTTGGAATTTAATTTCAACTAAATTAAAATTTAATTATGAATATATTTAAATCTGTCTAAGCATATATTATATGGTAAATAGGTTTATAAAATTCATAAAATGAATAGAATTTCTTTTTTTACATGTTTATGCAAATTAAATGTGCTTATTTCTTTAACAAAAATTAGAAAAGTAATACAATTTATCTTATTGTTTTAACTAATTAAAATTATGTATTTCTTCTCATAAATTCTGAACCTAACCTAACATTTATAAACATATATGTCGAACAATTTTGAAATGTATTCTTTCCATACTAATTACACGTTTCATTTATAGTATATTAAAAAAATGTACAATGTAATCAAATTCAGCAACTAGAAATTATTAAGAAAAATAATATATTTACAATCTATTAAAAACTAATAATTTGAGAAACAAAAGTATTAAACTTAACCTTGTGTTTTAATTGTTTGCTATTTTGATTATAATTGACAATGAAGTTTTTATTTGATTAATAATGCTGATAACATTTTAAAACTCATTTTTTCTCCTAAAACAGATATATGACATTTTAAATATATTTAACATTAGAAATAGTGTTTATTTTTTTAATATTAATGAATAATTCTTTAATTATTTAGAAATTTGGCTGAGGTTTTCCATTCCAGGCTTCAAAAGGAAGGATAAAAGGAACTAAAGGAAATAATACAAGAAAAAGGAACAAGATGTTTTCCTGTACTTATATTATTCCTTTTATCAACATACATACAATAAAATTCAATTGATACTCAAAGGCACAATGCAATGATAATGCAATGATAATGCAATGACACGAAAATGATAAAATAAATGATTTTTAACGCAGAGGCAATGAACGTGCACGTGTGTCTGCATTAAAGAAGATCGACAGAATAATTTACCTTTTCGCCACTATCGCTTGGCAGATAAAATACTAGTACTGTAAGAAAAGATATTCCCATGCATGGTATTATGAGATTCACCGTGTAGAAGAGAGTCTTTCGTCTCATTGTGATGTTGAATGTGATGTCAAGGTACGGTTCGTCGCAGCACGTATAAAACTTTTCGTTCCTGAAAATGTTATTTCATATATTATTTACGATGCACCTGCATCTTTCAACGTATTGCACAGGAAATGAACATTCGAGTAAACGCGACTCTTTGATAATTATTTATTTGTACTGTTCGACGATGGATAAAACTCCGAGATGGGTATCGGTATTTTTACGCAAATCTCAGCCAAACTACGTCTTATTTCCTTTATTAAGCCGATAACGGCAAAACCATTTTCTGCTTTGCATAAAACAAGACGTCTCGGAATGCGCATTTCCCTTTAAATTAAAGTAAGTGTAACAAAAGGGATCAAACCGAGCGCAGTAAGGAACGCCAAATCAGATCTCTTTTCCTCGCTCGTGCTAAAGTCTTTTGTATTTAATCAGCGTACTATAACTTTGCGACAATTTGTTGCGTTATTTGACCAGGCCATTTTGCCTTTATTTTCTTCATAGTATCAGGGCAGCCAAATAACCACTATTATGTAAATCAATGGGCTTAGTGAGTTTATTTAGCGTTTCAGACACATGAAATAAATACGTTATTATTATTTTCTTTTTCTTTCTTTTTTTTTCTTTAAATTTATTGGAAATAATATTTTACTTTTAGCAAAGATTTAACAATCAGTGAAATAATATTTAACACTCGCCTATGTCAGTTTTACATTTTCTTTTATTTTGATAAAGTTATCATTCCAAACTTCTATCGAGCTCTTTTGCCGATTCACTTTTAATTTAATAATGAAAAGAGATGATATTAAAGTTGAATTGTGGGGCGCGAGAAATGTTACCTCACTGCCGGAACCTCGAGAATGTCCCACTCGACGGAAGTGTAAAATTCAGATAAATCGACTCCGACTTGGACGACGTTACTGCCACGAACTTCGTCGATATGCCTCAAATCGACCTGTAACAATTTCAATAACTATAAAATGAGGGAAATATAGTAATGCTTTAACGACTTTTTTGATTGATTATAGTTTTATTGTCAGACCTCGGTTAAATAATGCTAATTACTTAAAATAATGAGGATTATAAACAGAATGTTTGCACTTTGTTTGTTCATTTAAAATCATCTTAACTAATTTATAAAAGTATGATAATTTATGGGCTATTGTTACAAGATATTATATACTGTCGAATTACTAAGTAAACGAAATAATGTTTTTTTTGGGTAATTTAAATTGTTGAATAGGAAACAATAATATTTATTTATTAATAGACTTTTATCAAGATTATTTTGAATATTTCAATATTTTAAGATTAATTACATTATCAGGCGGTCCTTTTTTTAATAATTTATTCTTAAAAGTATACAAATAGATGGAAAAAGATCATTTTTGACACATTATAATAACTTTTAACGTAATTTTTTCTGAGTGTAGGACAAAATTATTGCGGGAGGATGAAATGATGCAAGGAATTGATTGTAGAATATCGATTACGTTTGAAACCGCAAAAATAAATGATGAACTAAGCCACTTAGGTTTCGTTATAGGGTTGTTTCACTGCCAAAAAGTAACCGATGCACATCAGTTTCGACGGTAAGCATCGCAGCTGCCAAAATTGTTAACAGTCTCGTTTCAGGTATAAGAAGGGAAGCTTGAAAAATGAGTTTCGAGTATTGTGCTTCAATTGATTGTAAAATAATCGAGCATTCTCCTTTGTCAGGACGAAAACACATTCCCTTCATTTTCGCGCAATTTCAGTTTCTTTGCTTCGCTTATTGGATCGATTCGTTTATATTTATTATATTTCTTATGAGGCCTCACAAGTGTTATGAATTTTGTACGATTTTATCGCAGTTTTTCATTTCTTAGACATTTTGTAAATTATATCACTGAAGTATGTAAAGTAGACAGAAGTTTAATTAAAAGATATTGAAGTAATAGTTCATGAACTGTTCGAACAGTTCAGAAATTTTATAGTTCGAACACGTTCAAACATGTTCGAACATGTTCAACCACACAGGAGAAGTGTAACTTCAATATTTGCGACATATATGCGGTATATATGAAACATATACAAAACAGTTATGGGGCATGTATGGAACAGATATGGACCGTACATGGGACATAAATGGAACTGATATGAATCATACATGGGGCATATATGGAACTAATGTGGACCATACATGGGACATATATGGAACTGATATGGACCATACATGGGATATATATGGAACTGATATGGAATATCTATGGAACAGGTGTGGACCATATATGGGACACGTATGGTTCATATATGGAACATATATGGGGCATGTATGGATTATATCCGGAACGTGTATGGGCTATATATAGAATGTGTATGGACTATATATGGAACGTGTATGTACCACATATGGGATGCATATGGAATTATATTAGGCATACATGGAAAACATATGAAACATATGCGGTATATATGGAAGAGATAGGGAAGATATATGGAATACTGGGACATACATGGGGCATATATAAATTTTTACCTAGGTTGTTCTATCCCTTTAACCGTTAATAAACACAAACAAGTTGTTCGAACTCGATAATTGACAGGCTTAATTTCTTTATTTACAGTTGCCACGGTGCTAATACTTTTCACTAACTCAACATAATAATTTCACAATTTCACAACCAATTCACTAACACTGTCAGTAACTTTCGCTAGACCCTTTTCTCGCCGTTTAAAATAACTTTAAGTAAGCTGGCTGCGCGCGCGCGCGCTTAATGGGCGGATAAATTAAGTCGACTCACCGGCAAGTTCTTTTGTTATCAAAATAATAATAAAAGGAGCAAAGAGGGTAAGGGGGAGAAGAAAGTGGAGAAAGGCGGGTTGAAAAGGTGTAACAGCGTCAATAACGCGGCTAACATGAAAAATGCAACGTGACAACAAAAGAATGGGCAGGGGGGAAGGGAAGAGAGGGATAGGCGATGATACTATAATGAGATCCGGGTCGAAGGCAAAGCACGTAATTCGACCTTTAGTGGAAATACCGTGAGCGACCTTGCCGACTTGCGGAATGTAGAATTGGAATATTTTCCTTATTAGAGGGGAGAGGCGCCCTCGCACGTGACGAGTGCCCCGCGCGTTGATGTTTGGCTATTGCTATCCGCGCGTTCGGTTATCCCACGCGCGCGCCTCAAAAGATATATCGCTTATGTATTTCGAGTCCGACGTGTATTTATGTGCGCGGTGGCTCGATGGAAGTAAACCCGGCGTTTACGGCTTGGCGGAGTGCGAGACAAAAAGGAATCGAGCGTTCGATGGTGAAATATTTCGATCGCAAGTTTCTTATCGAATGTTCGGGTAGAAAAATGGAAATTGCTTTACGTGTTAAGTTTCGTGAGACTCGCGGAGGAGGAGCCAGGAATTGGGGGGGGGGGGTGAGGTAATGTACGGAGCGAAATCTAAATCCGAATCTGATCGATTATTTGCTACTTTTTAAGAAAGAAAAAAATAACTGATTTTACAGCGGTGTAGTCTAAGTAGATTTTTTTTCTTTGTTGATATAATCTGACAAGTGAAGAAGTATGAAACATATTTCTACTAGTGATTACTCGGATTAATTAATTCGAAGAGTGGGAAGTCGATTTGTAAATGGGACACTGAATTATTTTCGTTCTTTTTTTTTTCTTTTTTTTTTTAAAGATATTTCATTATCGACACGACGATATTAATATTGCATTCGGCAATAAAATTGCGGTCATAACGGTTCACCGGAAGCGCCACTTGGCGAGAGTGCCGCCGTTCCGTGGAGAACCATTCAGCTTAAAATGATCGTCAAAGACGTTCGCGATTTTTGTCGCAGGGCGCCGTGTGTCGCGCCTCTCGTTTACAAGAAAAACCCATTTGGAAGTGTCGCTAGAAACTAGCTGTTACCTTTTCCAATTTCGCCAAATTCAATTTCATCATTTTTTAATTTATTAAGGGGACTCCTCGGTGCGATGAGTAGCAAAAAGGCACGCCCGGTACCGGGGAATAACTGCTGGACGGAATTGCATCAAAATTGGATATAATGTATTGTAAAAGTTAGAGCATCGTTGGGTATACTTTATGTACCGAAATGTAACATTATTTTGTATTGGTTTTCGCGTTTTGAAACTCGCGAACTGATATGTGAACTGCAAGAAAAAATGGCAGAAAAATCAAACGCCAGTTGTAAAAGATGATTATTCATAAATAGTAAAGTTACATTTTGAGAAATAAAGTATATCTAATGATTATCTCGCAGTTATCTTGCGTTGTATCAAATGTTGGTGCAATTTTGCGCTTACATGGAGAAAAATGTATACTATAATCTAAAAACCAGTGCATCAATTGATATGTTTGTCGTAGCAAATACCAGTGTATCAAAAATATGTTATCAATATTTTCTTTAAACAATAAAAATATATTTCAAGTACTCAGATGTCCACACGAGTATATTTTTGTAATATTTTATATAATAAAGAAAAATATAATTGTAAAATATTTTATAAATATTTTGAAATATAAATGTAATAAAAAATAGTATACAGTGGACATTTTACTAGGGAAAATTTTATTATTTTTTGAGAGATTCTCAAAAATTAGATTATGAACATTTGAGTTTTAAATGTCAGGTGTAGTAACTATATGATAGTAACTTAAAGGCATTTTTTAATTATCTTCAAACTAAAAGTTAGAATGTTTTTTTTTTTGAAATTGTACCATTATTTATAACAGAAATATTTCTCTCTTCTCTAATGTATCCTTAAACGAGTGTACGAAGGTTGTAATTTATATTTCTTCTATATCGGTGTACCGTGCGATTTTGCCGCGGTAAGAGAGATTTAAATCAAGTGGGCTTAAAGGAGAGTTAATATCGGGCGGGGGTCGATAGGCGTTCAAAGGATGTTTTACGGGTAGAAATAGAATTGCGATGGACGATCAAAGACGCGAAACATAAAATCGAAGAAATACTCACTTGAAAGCCATCGTACGTCCACGAGCCGAATTTCATGACGCAGGTTTGCTCGTCAAAGGGGAAGTACTCGACGTCGATTTCACAGGAAGACTTGTAAATTGCAGGTGGCTTCCACTCGACTCGGCCCGTGTAATTTAGAGTCGCCTTCGTGGCCAGAGTCACTTCGAAGTTACCGTCCGCGCTGTCGAGAAAGAAAAAATCCCCCTCGTGTTTATTGAGAAAATTTTCAGATTCGGCATTAATCGGCCAAACGATCACAATAATGATAAATGCATTTAACAAATTTATTTGAAATTAAATTAGAATGAATGTTAGGATTTTTCCCCTGAAAATCTGCTCAGTTGAATAATTTATTTTCACTTGACATTTGTATTTGGCGCGCATTTGTGCGGGTGCGCGCGCAGCTTATCCAACAACTGCAATTTCACTTTGCTTCTTAAGCAATCGTTTAAGTTTTTTAACGTTTCAAAGTCGTTTCTTCATTTTTTACCCTTTTTTTCAGTGAAAATAATCCATTCAGTCTTTGAATTTTTCCTGTCATCAATATTATTTTGCAGAAAATGTTGCCTCTTATATTTAATTGCTTTATCATCGTACGTCTTTCCTGCGAAATGTTAAGTAAACTGAATTTCGCATCTTAAATATGAATACGTTAAAAAATGCGAAACATATTTATTTCTTTATTCAAAAAAAACATCCAATTTCCCATTCATATTTAAATACACTTATAATGGAACCGTTTGATATAGATTTCGTTTGACATTTTCTGCCTTTGCGCAAATTTCAAGTGGAGTATTACTTTCATTTTTGTACTTGAACGATTTTGACAAAAAAAGAAAAAAAAAGGAATTACATTATTTACATTTTATATGTAAATATCCATCTTCATTCAATATATTAGGAAGCATATTTGATTGCAAATATCTTCTTTGTTTTTCAGATGCAACATTTCTTATTGTGCATTATTGGAATGTAATATTTAATATACATTATTTCCTCAATAGTTCTCAAAGTAATGAAATTGATTTCCACAAAATGAAACAAATTGCTCCGTTTTTTGATTTCGTTTATCAATAGAAGCTCATTGGCTTGATCCACTGCCTTGTCTTATCGGAGCCACGTGGTTGTTCGTCGCTGTACGCTCGTAAGCTGTAGGATTTCCCGCGGTGGAAATTCCGTTGTTGATTTCCACTGGATTTCATTTCCAGACTACAGTATTCTAACAAAAGGCGCGACAGTGTGGTTCGCGCATAATTCTACTCGTATCTTTACCTCCTAATAACAATTCTTACTGTTTATTTTTTTTGTTAGGTAGAAAATTGATGTTTTATTGCATCAATCACGAATAATGGTCAAAAATTGATTAAAAGGGAAAGTGAATATTTCTTAACAGGCAAATATTTGCCGATTTTTTGTCGCTACATTGTAATTAGTGCAAAAACACGGAATGCACACGGAAAAAAGTTGGATGAAACATTACTTTACGGTGAAAAAGTATTCGCTTTGGTAGGTAAATGAGTTTATCCAGCAATTTTTAACTAATTTAGTAAGAATTTATTGTATTTGCAGAAGGACTTAGATGTTAAATTGACTAAAATGAATATTTAAACGTTACATAAACTGTATGGCTGATTCAACCATACACTTATCTTACGGGGACTGAACATAACCTCAATATGTAAAGGAAAATTACTTGGATTTCACTGTGTTGACGATTAGATAAATTTGTATGGCTGATTCAGCCTACTGGACACTAATTTTATAATTCTGCTAATCTCTTACTGTTAATTTATTGAAGTACTACGACAAAATATATTATGTCAACATTGCTATACAGTATAGTAATTTTTGTTCCAACTTTTTTCTGCTTGTACATATATGAGACACATCATTAGATTCGAGGTCATCTTAGTGCTTTTTTGTATTTTTTTGATATTTTTCATTTGTTCATTAAAATTTTTCCTTCGCTAATTGATCCTTCTTTATTACTCATATCATTTATCGTATTTTAATTTTTTTTTGTATAATCTACATTTAACACGTTGCAAATGTTTGTAGCAAATTTACTAGCGTCGATGCGAAATCAATTTGCCCGAATCAAATGGGAGTTTGAATTACGTAAAATAACTTTTTCATTAATAACAGCGTACTTTGCGTCGGAGGTGGTGCTCGTTAAATTTGAAAGGAGCGAACGAACAAAAACGTGGGGAGGGGGCCGCGACCTTTATGAAATTACACCTCGCATAATGTGGAATCAAACGTTCTTAAAGGATTTCACAATTGCCGGCGTGAATGAGGCGTCGCGCGATTGTTCGCCGCGATTGTATCGGCACAAAGCAATTACTCATTCAGCCGTCACGCAAATTCAATAAAAACAACTCCATTGAGATCGCCACCACGGCTGATTGAAAATTCGCCCGATTGTTGTAATTGCAATTTCAATAATTGTAAAAGGGCAGAAATATTGTTTCGCGGCACATTATTGGATTTGAAAGGATCCACTTTGAAAAGTAACATTGGTTAACGGGCTTTCCCAAATGAGAATGTTTGCAGATGAAAATTGAATTTTTCCTCTTATTTTTACTTTTTTTCCCCTTTTGTATTACGAATTGGGTTTGTAATTTTGCGGTTGAAATGAAAAATTTCCGTTGCCTTTTCAATTTAAACAAGAGAACGGGACGTGAAAAATTAACGTCACATAATTTGCCATTTTAATTGCTTTTATACCGAGCGAGGTAAGACTCGTGAAAATTTACAGTTTGAAAGAAATACAGGGAGAGAAATAACATGTAAAATTAGCACGAATTGATGGTTACGCGAATATGAATTTTATGTAACTATTGTGCCAATATATTTATTGGTTTGAATATCTGAAATTTTCATGTTTCCTATATTCATGTTAAGAGAGTATACTCTTTTACTAATATATTATATAAAAATTATTAATTTTGTTAGTAAACTGGTTATATACTTGAAAATGTTGAAAAATTACTTTTCAGTAAAAAGTATTAGCACATTGACATAAATTATCAGCTTTTTTTTGTTAACTTAAGGTAGTAATTTTTCCATTTTTGCAAGTATATATAATCAGTCTACCTACAATGTCAATAATTTTTTATTAATCTTTTTTCTCCGTGCAAGTGAGACCAGTATGAAATTCATGTTAATGTAACATGAATTCTTTTTTTACTCATACGAACTTACATTGAAAATTAACAAAATTTTCATGTTATTTGATCAACTGCTCCTGTTTACCTATCATCAAAATAATAACGCAATTATTCGCGTTAACGTTACAAAATTATTTTTCCATTTTTAATCGCAACAGAGGTTTATTTTGTTATTATTTTGATGATACATAAACAGCAGCACTTGATCGAATAACATGGAAAAATCAGCTGTTGAGCGTTGAAGTTAAAATTAGTGGAAAGACAAGGATCGAATATTACTGTTTCTTTTTTTTTTATTTTTATTTTCATGTTATTTAGAATTAATGTATAGAGCTAGTATAGATAAAATGTATGGATGAAACTTGAAATAAGTTTGTCTTTATTTCAAAGAGTTTCAAATGAAAAAATCTTACTTGTTGTATAAAACTATATCGGGCCTCCAAATGTGATCGGATGGCACGTGCAGCATTTCCACGCCACCGTATTCCTTCGGATCCCATTTCAGCTTGTAATCGTACCACGACTGAAAGCATACGAACACATCGGTCGATTAATGTATCACGGTATCATACAAGAAACATTTGCTACGTTTAGCCGGGGCGGACCCCAATACAAAACCACATTTTGTCAAGATAGACGGTAATTGCTTTACAAGGAGAAATATTAAAGACTGTTTGATTAAACTCCGCCGCGACTCAAGTAATTTAACACTGTCCAAGTTACGTATTATGTTCGTAAAATGGTCCCTCATCCGTGATATATTTTATATCACCCCATTATCTTTGTTAATCGACAACTTTAAGTAATTTGTCCTGTGGCTTTTTCATGTGTCGTTGATTATTAGTCATTTTACATTTTTATTTCCTTTTTTCGAAGTACTCTTTGGTGTTTCCTAAATGAAATAATAATTTTTGTTTGAGGGAGAATTATTTATTGTAGTTGCTACTATATTTTATAGTAATTCAGATACATGTGTGTATTTATAATATGTATATAAAGTGATGTAGAATATTAAAGAAATATCGGAAAAAAATGTAATTAAGGAAGAGAACTAATCACTTCAAAATATACTATTTTCTCCGGTGTTTTTACACTGAGAAGAAAATATGGCAATATTAACTATACGCATAGTTAATTTCCGTGAATACTATACAATTTTAGTTACCTGATTTTTAGTTAAAACAATCCATACTTTTATTAACCACGAAAATGAACCATATGACTTTTTTTCTCAATGCAACTATTGGAGTTACAGTCATGTATAAAATTGTTGAGGAAATCGGAAACAATGTTCAACTCAAAGTTAGAGGGACTGAAGCCCAACTCCGACCAGCTCGTATCTTAATCCCTAATTTATTCCGACGAGAGTTACAGTACTCGGCGCACCGGGCCGTCAAAACAAATGTCGCTTATCGAACAATATTCAATCGAGTTAAACTGCAGTGTGTCTAACGGTGCGCATACTTACGTATAATATCAATTATTTTAACATATGCGGTGACACCGACGCGACGTCAATCGGCTGCCATGGTAACGCAAATATTTCATATGCCTGTCGATCGAGCCTACCAATATTATCACCCTGATTTGCATTGAATTATAAATATGTAATTTTTACTAGATCGCCCCATGGCGACCCGCTAAAAGGCCCCAAATGGAAATTTTCATACGGCCCAATACTGGTACAGTACCAACGCCAGGGTTGCCTATATAGGAGTGATAACACCGGCAGGTCTATGGTCCAGTGGTCAATCAGTACAGGCTTACAACTGATTCAGTACTGGCTCAATACTGTTTTAATAGTGATTCGCTATTGTTTTATTTGAATATGAAAAAATTATATTTATTTTCAATTTATGTATTTGTATTAATATAACACAGTTAAATAAACTTTTAGTTAAGTTAAATCTACTTTCAAGTTATTTACTGAAGGAAAATTTGTACCGTCCTAGATTTGAACTCGAGACCCCAACGTGTTAGCCTGATGTTCTGCCCCTGCGCCATCAATTCTTAGTTGCAATGCTATAATCTTTAACACATTAGTATAATAGATCAATGCTGGCACTCTTTACATACCAGTACCACGCCTGTATTGAACCAGTACTGGACAAATAGATAAAGTTTCGTTTGCAGAATAATTTTGTTACATAAATAATCACAAAATATTTGATTAATTTAACAAATTTGTTCTGTACATATGTATTTTTAGCACGAACTTTGCACCCTGGCAAAAGCTTTTCTCTTCTTTTTCTGGGATTACCAAAAATGTTACGTCGGTGCTTTTACAAAATTGTTCGAATAACTCGAGATAATTGAAAATTTCCATTTTCCCCACAAAACCGTGTTCAAACTATCCACCTTAAACACAATTAATCTTATCTATACAATTGCAAATTTACAAAATTAATCACCAAATTCGGTGCATCTAATGCCCTGCCTGTTGTACCCGCTCTTTGCCAGGCATTTCAATTCAATTACTTTGCCAAGGTTTAAATTGATTAACGACTTAATTATGCGGCTAATTGTTTGGATCGATCATTTCAGTTGCCGTGTTGTTACTTTCCTATTCGAGTTATTTTATAAAGTATGCGCCGCGAAAAAAGTGCAGATAAGTGGCCCCTTTGTTTTGGGTTGCGATCGCGAGGCGCGCCAAGGGTTGCGCGTCTTATCCGCAATGAATACTTTAATACCGCGGATAAGCGAAACTCGCAGAGAGTATTTGAAACGGAGATAGGACAGGGAACACCGTAAAATGGCTTGGGCCAACCACGCAAACCCACCTTCGAATATATAACGGATTACGGGAAGATAGGTGCGTGCGTGCTCGCTATGATTTGTGTGCGATGTTCAATCCGGGCGTAACGTAATCGCGGACTATGTGTTTAACGCAGTTGTTCGGCTCGCGCGCCCGGATGATGGGTAATCCGGCGCGCGTAAGCACGCGAATAAGAATAATAAGCTAAGTCACTTCCTCTGCTCCTCGACTGAACGATGCATTGCGCCGGGATTTATTTCTCTTTTCCCTCCTTTTTTTTTTCTGGGGGGATAAAACGAAAAGGTTTTCAGAGTGTTTGGGAAAATTGTTGGAATTTTTTTTTTTTTTTTTTTTTAATAAAAAGCTGAATTAAAGTAACAAATTTATTGAATATTTACGTTGTGTATAAGTTTTAAGATATATAGAAGGAAATGAGCAAAATAAGTGTACATTGAGGAGAAAATATTAATAAAATTCGAGAACTCTTTATAGTAAATTAGCATTTTTGTTGAGAAATAGAAATTTTTAGTATTAAAACTAATAAATTTACCCGTTTGGAATTATATTTGCAGAATATCATCGTACGATAAACTAAATTATTAAGATTTATTAAATTAGTTAATTAAATTTTTTTTAATTCTATGTAGTTTTGTACACTTTTACATTCTGTTTCGACGTCGAAAAAACATAAAATAAAAATATAACAATAAATACATAATAATATTACATATTATGTGTTATATATCGTATATTATATACTATATATTACATATAATAAGTGATAATAAATACACAAAACAAAATGTCACAGTTTACTAAATTTCGAAATTCCTTGGTTTTTGAATTTTAATATTCTTTTTTCTCAGTGTATACGTAGTATATGTACTATTTTATTTATTATACCATTATAAATGTATACGTATATTATTCAATATTATACTTTAACTAAATTGCATATGTTCCCACGGGCATCACAAGCTCGTTTCAATTTATTCGTTAGCACATGGCTGGTTCGAGTTCTGCATCCGGAGTACAATTCATTTGTTTTAAATGAATACTGGTCTATATATAAATCTAATAAATTATTTATCTAAATCAAATAAAATAATTATTTGAATTCAATCAACCTAATAGTTAATTTAAGTATAATTTATTAAGTTTATATACAAATCAAGTACACATTTGAAAAAAATATTTGTCCCCAAGTGCAATTATCCAAATTTGATCCAAGTTCATAGGCGAAAATCGAGTTAGCTTCTAACTTTGCCGGTAAAATTCTTTATCGAGAAAATAAAACGTTTAATTAAAATTCCGAGTAGCATAAAGTATATTAAAGGCGTTCAAAGGGCCTTCGAAATATTCCCTTGGATGTATAAAAATTGTTGCAAATTTGCGCGTTAAAAAATGTTCGTGCAACTTTTTCAATACGTCGAACATACCAGCGATGTCCCGGGACTTACATTAAGGAGGATACCTTGCCTTAAATTCAAATAAAAATAGTAAATTTATGACTAAATAATCATCGATTGAAAACTATAATTCTTCCTAATTATCAAAAGCACAAAATTTTGTAACGAATTAATTGTTTTTACCATTTTTGGCAGCATTTACAATAATTGTACTCCTCATTACCATCGATTTTATATTAGTACCTTTCTTCGAGACAATTTCCTTATAAAATATTGCCCAATTTCATATTTCAAGGTTATAAATTTTAATCTCGAATTCTACCGTCAGTTCTGTTGCTGCACTGAGAAAAAAATTGGGATAAAAATTATTATACTAAATGTAAAAAGAGGGACAAATGACATCTTCTTGTCTTAGTTAATACACAGTTTAAAAGAGGTTATAAGAAAAATGAACATTTTTATTATA
>JABFPN010002658.1:0-21198 GCA_022817305.1 Leptoteleia sp. ZL-2020 | reverse complement strand
GTTAAAAATAAAAAAAAAAAAAAAAAAAAAAAAGAAGAAAAAGGAAAATTCTATTAAGAGCGACAAATAAGTCCCGGAAATTTTTAATAGAAAATTAATATTCCCAACGTGATTAAATGATGTGAAATTGCTTATTGAATTACTAATAATTTAAGTTCTTGTTATATTTATTACAAATCTTTATCCAGTGATGCTTCCAATTTCACGTTTTTGTGCAGTTTCGGCCTTCTTTTACAGTACGTTCTTTGTCTTCGACATCAAATTCACCGTTCTTCAACTTATGGCAACACTGGCAACTTTCCTTTGGAGCTGCTCCTAATGTAAGTGCAAATTTTTATCCAATAATGCTTTTAATTATATATTTTCTTATACTTTCGGCCTTCTTTTACAGTACGTTCTTTGTCTTCTACTTTAAATTCACCGTGTTTCAAATGTGTAACCTTACGATATGACCTTTTAAATCAGATAATGTTAACCACAACTTAATGATAGTATTTCAAATTTTTGTAAACTAATTTTTAATTTGTGACATATTTATTCCTGTTGGAAAAGTTCCTACATTTTAAAAATCTTCCTTACGAATATTTGAGTTCCAAAAGGAGTTTTTTCAAATGAAAATATTTAATTATATTGCTTAATAAATTATTTATTAATTCTAGACAGTTTTATATCACGAACTTTGCCCTCGTCATTTTAATAAAAGTAGTACTAATTTTAATAAAAAATTCATTTTACTTGCAGAATAACATTATATGATAAACTCAATTATTAAAACTTATTAAATCAGTTTATTAAAATTTATAATTTTATGTAATTTTGTACTTGACATTCTCTTCGTCAACTTTCAATAAACTATTTTATAACTGGCTTATGAACGAGATAGGTTAAACAGCGAGACCTATCTGACAAAATATAAAATATAAAGTTTATCAAAAATTAAAATTCGATTTATTAATATTTGAAATCCCTTAATTTCTAACTTTTTAATATACTTTTATCTCCATGTATCACTATCATTTTGTAGGTAATGCTTAAAGAAAATAAAAGGTGTGTTTAGGTGATCGTATTATTTAGCAAAGTAGTCGACTAGTCATTAGAACATGTGTTTTTCCTTCGTGGCAAAAGTTGCGAGAAAAATTGCTGTTTCTTGACAAACAAGTAATTGCCGATACGGCAGAAGATAAGAAACATTAACCAGCGAAACAGCTGCGTTAAAAGAGAAGTTTCCTGATGTCTCGGCTGCGCTTGGTCAAAAAGGCCAATTTCGAAACAAAATAAAATTAATAAAATTAAAAGTGTTGAAAAAAAAAGAAACGTTAACGGTATTAAAAACTTCCAAGTCGATGAAAATTATTTAACATGGAGACAATGGTGGAAGAAAAATAAAGTTTTAACGACTGTTCGGTTTTATTTTAACTTTAAATTGATTTTATATAAGTTGAATATTAATATTGAAGTTTCCTTAAGGGATGAAATGAAAAATTCATGTTACATTTTCGAATTATTCGTTCAACTATTTTAGGTTTACCTACAAATGTAGTTTGATATTTAATGATACTTAATTATTAAAGTTTCATTAAAATATATCGAGTTGTAATGGGACTGAAGAACAAAACACTTCCAAAATGCAAAAAACATATAAACCAGATTTTCTATTGTTTTTTAAATGCATATAGGATTAATTGAAAAAAATAAAAACAATAACAAACATTATTATTGTTTTTATTTTTTTAATTTAACATTTTGAGCGTTATCAAACATAGTTTAATTACTTCTTTAATTTAAAAAACGTTTTAATCTTATGGCACTGAAAAAAGAAATGTTTTCGAAATACAAAATAGTAAACAAACGTTGTTTTTGTTTGGTATTTACATCCATTCTTCTGTCCTTTGGATGTAAATAAACAATATTATTGTTTTTGTTACGTTAATTTGACCTTACAAATGTTTACAAACAAATTAAACATCATAAATATTTATATAAATATTTGAATAAACCTGAGCTTTTAAATGATTTTGATAAATTATTTTTATAAATAAAAACCTTATGAAGAACACTTTACTTGTATCTGTTGTTAATTTACCCAAACTTCATTCTTTACAGTTACCAAACACTGATAAAAGCTTTCCTTATTTGGAAACAAGTCGTCCGGTTAAACAGTGTGACCTTTGACAGGTCAAATACCGACTGCGAGTCACTCAAGTTGGCAACATCATTTCATACGTACAGTCGATAAAACAGAACGCTAACTTTACGACATTATACGACAAGTATTTTAAATCAATGCTAATATAAAGTATGTAAACTCAGATCTATTATTGAGTGAAACTTTAAATGTTTAACCAATGATGATTATTCCAAAAAATCTTAAAATTTACTATATATACATATAGAATGAATATAATATTAAATTGCAAATAATCATTGAAAATGTGAAATAAAAACTGAAGTATATCGAATGAAAAAAAAAAAATACTAATTCAAATAGACCTTGAAATTTTCTGACCACGAAACAAACAAGTATCATAAAAATGACTGAAAAATTCCTTGTCTCTCAATGCAATGCAAATGTAACAAGTGCAATCTTTGAATTTCAAAGGTAACCCAGTTTAATTGAATGCCCACATACATCACAATTTTCTCAAAGCAAGGGAAAATTTAAAACTTAGATCGTTCTACGTAAAACAGTAAAGTGACACCTCAGCTTTTCAACTGTCTTTGCAATTCTCTTCGTTCTCTCTCAGCAGTTTCAAGCGGAAAAAATGACTTTACAATTATTGCATAATTCGCCTTATCAAAAGTATTAAAAAGTGAAATGAATCAAAGGTACAATATTACAAAATGAAATGTGCTAATTTACGATTAGCACATTTTATAAAATATTTCTGGTCTATTCAAGTCTTGGGGCTTTAAAAAAAATGAAATTTTTCTGAATTTTGAGAAAATAGCACATTATAATATCTCCTACGCAACATTTATTATCGCACTAAATTTCAATGTTAAATACACGTATTTAGTTCTACTATAATGTCCGACGAAATTGATAAATTGATATGTATGTCATAACTTAATTATATATTATACAACAACTCATACATAACAATATATTATGTGGAACTGAAAAAAATTACACAACTTTTAATAATTAAAATTTTTTTCCATTTGTTTATACAGCATTCCAAAAAGTTACCGAACTTTTATATTACAAAATGATGCACTTAATGTCCGTAATACACAGTCTAATATGGAACTAAAATAAAGTGCTCCAATTTGGCTGACACATTAATTAATGTTACAATCATCTACGCCGGGAACAGCCAAATGCTTTTTTTATCTATAGACTCGCCGACAGCTCGCGAGAACTAAAGGAAATGAAAAATACAATGAAATGACCAAACAGTGATTATTTAAAGAAATGAGTATTTTTGTAACAAAATGTCTGCCCATTATTTACCAGAAAAAGGCATTAGTATTTTAAAGAACTTGTCTCTGGAAATGCCTCGACTCTAATGCGGTTAAGGAAGACGCGTATTTTAGGAAGATACAAAAAGTTCGGTAAAATTTCATGCAACTCACCCCACCGGTCCTTGAGATATCATATCAGTCAAGAATATAATACCGAGGGAAATGCTTCTAAAATGTTTCATAAGAATAAAATACGAAATAAATATAAAAATTCCTCCAATTAATACAAATCAACTATACCGAGACCGTAAAGTGCAATTATATAAATATATAAAATATCTATAGATACAAATTTTAGTTCATAAATTTTTCTTGGAACTGAAAATAATGTTTGTAAACACCTGTGAGGTCAAATTAACGAAACAAAAACAATAATATTGTTTATTTACGTCCGAAGGATACAAGAATGGATGTAAATACAAAACAAAAACAAAGTTTGTTTACACTTTTGTATGTTGAAAACATTTCGTTTTTCAGTACCATAAATCTGTCTTATGTTCCTTGAATTATTACACGAACTAGAACCTCTATTCAATAAAAAGAATAAAGCAATCTCAAAAATACTGCAAACGATATATGAGCAATTATTCAGTGCACCACTTGGCGCACCAAATCTGTATTTCACCACGAAATAAAAATGTCTACGGCTACTAAGGCAATCATACATTTCAGTCGGGGCTAAAACTGGAACTAAATCTTCACCCATACTACTTGTAACGTGCACTCAGAGACTAAAACGCCTACTTTTTCACCGCGCGTTCACGAATTATCGTTTCGCATGACGAAACTCTGATCCATTCCCCTTGGAAAGTCAGAAGAACGATCATTAGAAGTAATTAACAGATTCACCCCAGCATTCGCATTCTGGTTCGACGAAGTAACGTCGGTTAATGTCGCAAAACGACGGCAATAATTAACGAAACTATCCGGCATTACGTAGCCCATATAAATATCAAATGATCCCCATTCATTCCGCGACTGCCGCGTATAATCGAATCGATCGAATAGTTTCCGATTCCGCTGGCGCCTAATGTCTCGATGTATAACTAATAAACCCACGCTATTTGAACGACCGAATTGAATCGAGGCAAGGTGACAATTAATTTTAGCCCCGGCGACGACAAATATAGGAAAGTCCAGTGCGATCCGATAGAATCCGATTGAATGCGATCGAATGTATCGTGAATGTGCACACATTTCGCCAGGTTCTATAAACGCAAGAAAATGAAAGAGTTCATTTTACCACAAAAAATTGGATTCGAACCTCAGAAGACCATTAACGAACATTCTTATGATAAAGTATGAAAGAAATATTATAAATAAAGCATTTATTCCAATAAATCTGTAAAAATTCCAATTAATTTATAGGAATAAATACTCTATTTTGGTATTTATTTCATATTTTATTATAACCCTGGTAGAAATAAAGAAGGATTTCAAGAATGAAACGTTTTTAAAATTAAGAATATAAAGAATAATGTTTATAAACACCTGGAAGGTCAAATTAACGAAATAAGAATAATAATATTGTTTGTTTACATCCAAAGGACACAAGAATGGATGTAAATATAAAACAAAAACAATGTCTATTTTTTTGTATTCGGAAAATGTTTCATTTTTCAGTACCATCAGTTTTTCAGCATTTTCAGCATTTTTCAGCATTCTTTTCCATAAGGGAAGTATGTTCATAAATTGTCTTCCGGAATTCAGACTCACATTTATTATGGTAAAATTATTTCATACATTTTTCGGCGCGTAGGGCCGAGCCAATCGATTAACAATTGAAATTAATTTCACCGAGTTGGCCCACGGCAAACATTTAACTTCAACTTCATCTTATTTGCCTAGCGCCAAGTAACGCGTCTGTAACGCGAGTCGAAAATCCGCCAATGACCCACATTAAGCCGCGTTTTGCATTTCGATCGGTTTACGTCTGACGAGGCATGCAACACACGCCCGTAATCATGCGTGACCCGGCGCTCGAATGTTTATATCCTTAATGTGGTGAATGGTGGTATCCTTGACTTAGTAACTTGCCGGATGAATTTCAAGGACACTGCAGCGGGTCGATCAGGCCTGGCTCCAGACGTTCTGGCATCGGAATACGATATTGATGACACGTTCTCATTATTTGCATTGTTAATTCTTGACGTTTAACTAAATTGGTACTAGAAATACCTCGATGCCGAGACAATCGATGGATAAATGATGCCTTTCGCGCCTTATTCTAACATTAAATACAACTTATCTGCGTCACGGGACGATTTTGGATGGACCGGTTGGAGTTATAAATACGTCAAAGAAATTAAATGTAGGTTAAATATAGTATTTTATGCACCGAGGGCGGAACGATAATGATTGTAGACGAGTGTGAAGTTGGCCGTGCGAGACGAAGGTGGCCAACTTCACGCGAGTCCTCTAATCGTCGTTCTGTCCCTAGTGCATATACACTACTTTTCGTAACAAGTGTAAAGAAGAGTGCCCTGTTCCCGTTCTTTTTAGAGAAAGGAAATCAGCTGTTTTTAGACGCGAACGGAAACTAGTCGTCTTCCGCTCTAGGGCGGAAATTAACAAGTTTCAGTCCCCATCTGATAATACAGCTAGTTTCCTTCTTCTAAACAGGACGGAAACAGGGCACTTTCCGGGCACGTGTTACAAAAAGATATATTAGCAGCTTCTACTATATTTTATGATAACTCGAAAATGTGTATGGTGCACCGAGAAAAATAAATTTTACATCATATTATAAGAAATACCACAAATGCAAACATAATCCCGAGATATTATAAAATAACATAGTAACCTTTTATAAATTCCTTAAAAGTTATAATTTCAAAAAGATAATTGGTTTAACATGTTCAACCGAATTAATCTGTTAATGTTAATTAATCCCATGTTACGCTATTATTCATCATAAACTTGTTATTTAATGGATCGCGATTGATAAGTAATAAGTAAAGTAAATAATTGAATTGAGCCTCTTCGAACGAATCACCGAAGGTTTTTATGATAAAACAACACTGGCGATTGCTCTTTAAAAATTTACTTTACTTTTACTGCCATTTAATTAACTACGCAATTTTATTTTACTTTTAAGAGATAGTAATTAAAGCGGCGTTCCGTTATTTTTACCTCAAGTTAAATTTGCATATAAATAAAGTGCGTTATAATTTACAACATTTAATTACGGCATATTGGTTCATAATATTGTTACGAGCATGATAAAATAGCCGTGTTATGTTGTAATAAACAGTGTCTCTGCAGTACTTTCGAGAAACGAAAATATCCATAAAATGGTTATTATGATAATCAATTATTTAATTAAATTCAATTAAATATTCCAAGTAACGAAAACTTACGGGGAAACCTTTAAAAATTGAATTTCCAATCTTTTTCAATTAAACTCTAATTAAGTTTACAATTTAATATTTTCAAATCTAATTTTAAAGTCGAATCAATGTTGCGAGAAAATTTTGATAATATCTTGCCGAATAGAAATTGATGCTATAAAACTTGGCCTTATATTTACTGAGATGCAATATAGAACTTTTCACCCAGATTTCCACGTTGAATCAATGTTGAATTCACGTTGAAGTTTGGTTTACTTAAGATAATAGATACTTAAGATTAAATTAATAATTAATTCAGTTGTAATTCAAATTTTGTCTCTACGCCCCTCTTCTTATCAACGTTAATTTAATTTTTAAATTATCCTTCGATTCTGTATACCTGGCGAAATTAATAAACGAAATTGTAAAGTGTACTTTAAAATGTCAATGGTGACTTCTTTTGTAACTTATGTATAAGTTGAAAAAGATAACAAAATCGATATATAAAAATATATTAAATGTTCTATATGTATCGTAAATATTTCTTATCGTTACGATGATACCACAAGGCTATATACTGGTACATTAAATAAAATACCTATTTTATCAGCAAATAACCACGCCCAGATAATTACTAATAAAAAAGGAAAAGAAAAAAAGGGGGAAAAAATGATATAACTTGCATTGCTAGTCATACATTATTCAATTTTTACATAGCACAAACTCTGAGGACTTTTATCGTGGAGCGTTACAGTTATTTATTCAACATTTTTAATATGTTTTTCTATTGAACGAAGGGAAATTTATATCATAAAAGGTATAATGAAAAAGCATTACAACTAAAGGGAATGGTAGCATTAAAATACCAAGTTTCGTGAAAATGTAAAATAGTCCACAGGGTCTGGATTAATCTAAAATTTTGTTCTGCTTTGAAGTTGATTTGACATGAAATGTATCGATTAAATAGAGATAAAAATATGTGACAGTTTTAACATTTGTTTGTTGAAAAAAACAAATAGAATTGTGATGCAAGATTGAAATTAAAATAATATACATTAATATTGTTTGTTTACATCCAAAGGACATAAGAATGGATGTAAATACAAAACAAAAACAATGTTTGTTTACACTTGTGTATATTGAAAAAGTTTCATTTTTCAGTAGCATAAAATTTTCCTATTCCAAAAGACCACAAATACGTCAAATTCTACAAACACGTCGACTGAAACCGGACACTTTTTTGCGTGCCAGTATTAATACGACTCAAGCAGGGACCTTCCAACATTTTTTTCATCCCATTTGAAAACGTCAGTTGCCAATTGGCTGAAACGAAGGGCTCATTTGCGGTGACAGCCTTCTAACGCGACAGGACTGATAACTAAATTATAACTGTGACCAACACCACGATATTAACCCCCGAGTAGTACCCAGGCGATGATCAAACAGAAACTCGAAACGCGCACTATTGAATTCTGTGCATCGTGGGTAAACCCCCCACCCCTCTACCAGCGCGCTCTTGAAATATAATAAAGCCGCATTGTTATAACGGCACTGTCACGTCAGAAGTGCCATTCGATACTGGTCGGTTTCCAAATGCTTCCCTACTGGACGTGAAGTATCTCCGATTTCACCAGATAACCCACTGGCTGGCGCTCCTACGCTTACAAGTAAATACCGCTATTCCTTCGATGGCATTACATGAAACTCGTGACAATTTTGAAGATAAAGGTTCAAATGATCAAACTTTCTGGCACAGATCAAGTGTCGCACGAAACTTATACCGGCTTTAAAAGTCCAGACATTTGGGACCCGGATAATCTCAGAATTGCCGGACATCGACTTTAACAAATTTCAGTTTTTGTTACGTGAGAATTATGTTTTCCTTTTCTCTTGTGGCGCTACCTATGTACTGCGTATATAAATTTGTATCACCTTGAAAAGTTATTTTGTTTTAAAAATGGAATTTTCTAGAAATAAATGGATCTTTTCAATAAATTATTACTGGTATGTATGGTAATTTCATACTGATGCACATAAACGTTATCTAGAAGAATTTACCATTTAATCATACTTCACTGTATTTTGCAAAAAAAATTTTTTATTTATATTTGATTACCAAAGTACGATTTTGAAACAAGTTTATTATTTTGCTCGGTTCAAAATGAATTGAAAACATAAATTGCAAAAAGATTAATTTTCATTACATTCAATTTTATATACAACTAATATAAAGAAAAGTTTGTTTAAACTTTATATTTCAGTACACATTTAACTTTCATAAACTTGCGCTTTACTTATGTATCACACCGACAAATAAGAATGAATATATATTTCTTTACACATGAACTGTTATTTATTCCCTTTTAATTTACTCCGTTTTCCGACCCCATTTGAAATTAACTTTATTTGACACCTTTTTTTTCAATTATAACATTTGACTTTAATTCATTTACACCGAGGAAAATTTATCTCCAACGTTTTTCACATTTTTTCCTTGTAAAAAGCGAAATACAATGCATTAACAGCCTCTTTGTTTGATATGTCTGAAATGAAATAGTCTGTATTCCTTTAAGTATGTCTGAGATGACACGATGCAGTGAATAAAGAGATTTACACTTAGAACAACAACGCCGAAAACAAAGATTAATTCCCTTGAGAATGAAAATTTCCCGCGTAAACTTGGAACAACAGCTAGATGACAGCTGAATATCAGTTGGATATTCAGCTGAACATCAATTGGATAAAATATATCATCTATCATCTGGAGACATATTATCAAATAAAAGATATCAATTGGATAATCGACTCATAAACCTTACAAAACCATGATCTTAACCATAATCTAGCGGTACTCCAGTAGGTGGCGTTCGCGACAAGCTTCTCACAAGAGAAGTGTCTCGTAAATTGTATGTAGGGACACGTTCGAAATAAGGATATATGGTCGTTATATGGTAATAATTGATATAATATTTTAGCCATATATGCATTTAATAATTTCCTGATATGGAAATCGTTTACTGTCATATATGGATTAAAGGAAAACATATATGTCCATATATGGATTAAGGAAAAAGATACATATCCATATATAGATTAAGGAGAAACATATATGTTCATATATGAACTCTATTTCCTTATATGAAATATTTAAAATATATACGGACCATATATGTTTCATTTTTTACCAACACTTTCTTCGCAAAAGTTCTAGTTCTACCATCGAAAAGAATGAGAAATTTTATACAGAAAGTCTATCAGAGGAACCCAATCTCGCTGAATTAAAACCCGACGGAACGGAATTGGCATTGCCAATGCACGCTTCATCAACGCCCACGACAAAGTTGTAATCTTGAAAAAGCTTGATTTGAAAAATAAATCCCTAAAAGAATATCAAACGAGCGCGCGAAATTGCCCGTCAAAATGTTTATCGCGCGGGATGATGATCGGTGCTGCTCCAACGGCAATCAATTAACGCATTATTGATAACCAGTGAAATTTATTTGAACTGTCAATAACTCAATGATTCCCAATCAACGACAATTTAAGAGCTCATTGTTCTTTGATTTGCGTACGCGGAATGGCAGGGGTGCGGGTGGGTGGTAAAGAGGGGGGGGGGAGAGTCGTTCCATTCGAATCAACGTTTAATTAGAGCGATGTTATTTTTAAATACGCCTCGACGTGAAAGACATTTTCTACAATTCGTACAGAAATAAAGGTCAAATTCCTTTGGGACAATGAACAATTTTCAATGACGGGGAAACAAATGAATATAATGGGATGCATTTAAATGCTGAAGTTAAACAACTAAATAATATAGAGTAAATTTCGTGGATTAAATTAGCATTAAAATGGGAAATTATACAAAATGAGAAATGAAGTGGACGAAAATAAATGTTAAACATTTGGCGCGGCCAAATCGAGCGAACAAACTGAAGATAATCGAAACGAGTTTGGACGTAATGAAAATTCCCATTTGAAAAATGAGATTAACAATTCCGGAATAATTATCATTTGAATTCCATTTCAGATGGTTTGAAATTTTCCGTAATCTTTTTTCAAATCGCAAAAACCAATCAGAAAAGAATTCGGTGTAAATAAAAAAAATAATGAATTTCTGTGAAATTTCAATTTTATACTTTATATTACGGTTTATTTTATAATAATCGTATATAGAAATCTTATAAAGATGTCTGTGATTATATATTGTCATATATGAAAATCGAAAAAATGCCAAAGTAAAAATTTATATATTCCACATGTATTGCGATTATATGTTTATCATATATATGACATATATGTCGAGTGTATGTCTAAGGGTCTATTTATATGCATATATGGGTTCATATGTTTCCATATATGTAACATGTATAGAACATATAAACCACATATTTATACATGTAAAAATATATAGTATATTTAAATACTTATTTTTAAATACCTTTTAAATACCTTAATAAAAATATATGTGATATATTATATGTAACCATATACGATATACCCATTGTCATATATTATCAAAAATTTCATATACGTCTAGTGGTTATAATTTTGTTATCAATTTCACCAGAATAGTGCAAAACAATCACGAGACTGTCGAGTTATCACGAAAATTAAGACGGCAATTTTTCTCAAATGTAATCACCCTTAAATCTTAGCAAGTCCCGGATAAGATCACCTAAATCTGATAAGAGACAGAAAAAAAAAGAAGTATTATCAAATTTCTTCATCTTCTCTTTCCGTCTTGATCGATCGCCCGGCAACGTTCATATGGAAACTATCGATTCACACAGCTGAATTAATTTCAATCCAAGGACGCGCGCGAGGGAAATTTCTGCTCCCAAAGAAACTTGTTCGAAAAGAAACGAAAGGAGCAAAGACGATAATATTGCAAACCATGAAGCAAGGGGAGATTTTATTAAAGATAAAGCTTATTGGGTAATCTGTACATAACCGTAATACGTACTTTGTAATATTTTTCTGTATCTTAATAACAAGAATTGTTCCTAAAAATATTTCAAATTGGTTCACATATGCTCGTATGCGAAAAAAAATAATTTTATTCATTAAAAATAATAGCAGAAATTGTTCCTAAAATATTTCAAATTAGTTTGTATATGCTTGTATGCAAAAAAAATTGTAATTTTATACAATGAGAATTTAACAAATATGTTTATTTAAATTAAAAATTATTTTAATTAAATAATTTATTTAAAATAATGTTTAATTAAAAATTATTTTAATTTATCATATTTTATAATAATATATAATATTAATTTATAATATAATATATATATAATATAATAATCAATATAATCAATATTTTATTATCATCGTTCTTTCATAAATCATCTTATTTGTACAAAATTTTATTTTAATTTAATCAAAACAAATAAAAAAAACGAAATTTATATTTAAAAATAATTCGACATATTTTTTATGTATTTTAACATTATTCTAACGTCCGGATTTAATATTTGTAACGTTTCCAACAATGGCCACAACAATCGGGATTGTTGACCAAAAGTCATTGGTTAAAATGTCTAAAACAATACGAGAAATGTACATAAAAAGGAAACACGGCGAAAGAAGCGAGAAAAGAACTGAAATTTAATTTTATTTTATAAAGTTGGCCCAAAGCATAAGCAAAAAAAGTAATTCCATCTTCCAATCAGAAGCCCGTCAATCGAAACGAATACGAACACCTTTCTTTAAATTCAATTTTTATTTAAGTTTAAAATTGAAAAGGAAGCAACGCTTATTGCGTCCTTTTCTACTTCATAACAAGAGTCTAATAGTAGAACAATTCCTACATAAACACGACCTTGTCCGATCGCCAACAAAACAAAAGGAATTTCGACCGCAATAACAAAATAAACACAACGGACGCGAGGGAGAACGCTCGGCTCTCTCTACGAAAAAAAAATTTATATTAAAACAGAAAAATTAACGGCTTATTGGCCGACGAAACATTGCATCAAGAAAAAAACAATACAGTCAGCGTCGCGATAATATATTTTATGATCATAAAAACGAAAAAAATGTTACAATAAAGGTTACTGCAAATTCTAAAAATGTAATAAAAAGAATGTAAAGTTATCCATTTGCGGAACACTTTATATTACAATCAACAATTTATATTATTACAAATGAAAATCTTTATTATATAGTTTCTTTATTGATAAAAAATTATGCAAAAAGATGCAAATTTTACATTTATTAGTCATGATGCAAATTGTCGGAAGTTACAGTGTACACTTTACTGTAACTTTTTTCTCGTACAGAAAGAAAAATAAGCGGACGTACCTTTTTTGTCTTTACTCGCTACAATCGCGCCTCTCCAGGATCTTTTCGTAGTCGACTTTTCGTCTGGGATTCGATGCACAGTAAAACATGCGATTTATTTCTATACGCCGGTGGTTTCCGCACATTTTCACGACTCGAAACTAAACTATAACGGTCCGCGCGCGTACTATTCTGACGGGATCCACGCAAGGAGTGTAGTACTTTCGTAAGCGCAATGAGTCAACGTTTTTGCGCTGACTTCAGCGCCATCTGAAGTTGGCGTGCTCGAACTAATTAATACAGCGGCATATTTAAATGTTGCTCTCAGTTTATTAGTACTTTTTAATATTAAAAATACAAATAAAATTAAAAATAAAAATTCCTGAAACATATTTTGCCTTTAATATAAACAAAGATGAATAAAAGAAACAAAAATAAGTTTTAAACTAATAAATTAATTATCAATAATAGTGTATTATTGATATGAAACTCGATTATATATCCAGCTTCATACTACACATTGCCAAATTTATCATGCCACTAAAAAGTAACGCGATTCAACCACGTTGATTCAAAAATAAGCCCCCCAAGCCCGTTCTGAGCGAACCCAAAAGCGCGCGCATATTCAAATTACATTTCAAACACAAACTAAAATTGAAATATATTCATGCTGTTGTTAACATGAAAAAGTTTTTTAATGTAATGTATGATATTTTATTTATGACATCTATTTATTTATACATTATTTATGATATAAATTATTTCTTATCCTTTTTGTGAATATAAAAAGGATCACGAAAAAATGTTTTCACGATTAAACTGAAATTACAAAATGAAATCAGTTATTGAAATAAATCCAAGTGAAACAATTTACATCTCAAAAAGACAATATTCGTAAGCATACTGCGAAGTTAATACTTTTTTTTCTGAATTATAATCCGCAAGTTCTGAATAGGTTTCCGCTTTGACAGCATTGAAAATGTATGAACTGTATAATGGGAAAGACTTCCATTAATCTATTAGTATAATTAATTAATTAATTAATTTATTATTATATATTTTACTAAACAAAATATAAATATAAATTATTATTAAATATATAATAACAATAATAATAATAAAGTATTAATATAATAATTACAAAAAAATTTATAATGGAAAACTCTTATAACAAAGACTGTGTTAAAGAAAATAAAGCATCATATACAATGCAAAATATAATAGAACTTTTGTGTATGCAAATAAAAATGTTAACATTTGTAAATGGAACAATAACATGAATTAACTTTAAAGTAAGAAAAATGATGGAAAAAGGGCGGAGAGAGAGATAGACAACAAGTGGGAAGTTCTATCGAAGGTGTAGGAAATCCGCGCACAAAGGTGTGTCTGTCTTGCAATTATCGCGGCGGTGAATAATGCATCGCCTTGCTGACGACGCGTCCTCGTTAGAGCGACTTGCAAAAATTAATTACATTTACGTCTCGCGGGGGTTCCCTTTTTATGCGCACGTGTCTACGGTGCATTAATCTCATTAGCATTAATCAAATAGCAGCAGCCGTCGGCGGAAGGGGAGGGGGGGGGGTCCAAGACTAACATAAAGGGCGCAAATCTACTTAAACTCGCTCACTTCAAAAGGCTCACCTGTTTCGCGAAACAATTTACTTTGCCTCTTTTCCATTCTCCAATGGCAATTGCTCCAACATTTATGTACCATTGATGAGTCGGCATAATTTTCTTTCCTAGGGACCTATTCTGAAAATCATGAAACTGTAAAATTATGACTTCATGAATATGTCAACGCATCATCGTACCAATTTTTAAAAGGATACGTTGAGATATTCATAAAGTCACCAAACCATGACTTCATGACTTGCAGAAAAATATGTAGAAAGTTAAGAATTTTTGATAGAAAATAACAATTTGGTTTACATAGATTTTAGTAACATAAATGACAAGAGATGCAGCTCCTCAACTGTCAAGATTTTCCCACTGGTCAATTTTAAATATCTCTCAAAAAATCTAAAATTTAAATATAAAGTATATATATAAATTTTTTTTTCATAAACTGTACATAGACAAGAATAGAATGAGATTGGGTGTACATCTGTTCTTTATTATATGTAGGACAAAGACCTTTATGTATACTCACTTGCCAAGCCGGAGGAACCCGAAGAAGTTCTACTTTTATTATTTTTTTTATATAATAAATAAGTTTCGTTCTTCCGTTTCATTCCAATGGATAAATGAATAATCAATATCCATTCAAAAAGAATTGAGAACAAATCCGTGTTTTAAGGCGGACACTTGCACGACTTTTACTCCGCACAGAAAGTAGAAGCAATATCCATAATCAATATCAATATCTATTGTCAACAGGCAGAAAGTTAAACAAAAATCGGTTTGATTTAATAGCAAATTCTAATGTTTGACCTTTCAACGAGAAATGATGGCTGAAACTTTTTAATTAAAATTATCGCCAATACGTTGCTGTGTTTGGAAACTGCCCTTCGTTCCGCTCTTGAACTGTAACGCAGTAAATTGTTCCCAAGTAGCGCTCGACCGTGCTCAGCCTTGACAAATAGTGTACACATTAATTTCGCCAAATTTCCTTGGCACGGGCTCAATTTTTATGACCAACTTCTCGACGACATTCAAATTCAATAATTGCTCTCCAACTTGCCCAAAACACGTAACTTGGAATTCATAAACTTTCATAGAAACAATCCTTATTAACATTTTTCATTTACATAAGAAAGGGCAAACATTTGAGACAAAATTAATCAAAGTATAAATGCCGAGGATTTAACTGGAATTATTTAAATAAAATGTGAACAAGAAAATGAAGTTATCTATTAATTTAAAATAAATTTCATTTAAATCTGATGTGCAACCAATCATTTCATCAATTTGCTGTAAAATAATAATTATATTTATTAATTTTTTTTTGCTTTCTAATTACTATTATTCATGTAATATATTTCATTGCACGATTATTAGTAATTTAATTAATAACGCAACATAATTAGTTCTAATTGATTAAAAAAAAAAACGTATTGTCTTATAATTATTTAGCGTTAATTGCGAAATGCAAAAAGCCCTAAATTTTGGGTTTTCGCGTGTTTCGTGATCCGCAACCTCGTAACCCATTATTTCCAGCTGTTAGCTTCGCGACCGAAAAGCGGGCAAAAAATAGGACGCACAATAATTTAGCATAATAATGCGACGTGTGACGTACCACGTGTGGCTTAATTAAACTTTTTGCACTGTTTTTTGCGCTGCACGACACGCGAGTATTTACGCGAATATTTGCAACATCTCGTTAGAAATGAGACCTTCGTAAGTACCCCTGCACGAGTTACAGCGTGAAAGGGGGGGCAAAAAAAAGGTGGTATCAAAAACGTTGAGCTGCCCTCTACCGACAAGTAAAATAACTGCCGCTCGCCAGATTAGATAATGGATGATAAATTACGGGTGTACGAAACAATGTTGGTACAAGTTTTTTTCTTTTAATTATTTTAATGTTAACAAAAGATCTTCGGTGACATTCCTCATTTTCATTTAAAATCGATAATAATCGTTTACCTCAATTTCTTTCCTCTTTGTTTTTTTTTCTGCTTCATTTTCTCCTTTTCAAGTATAAGATTTTAAAAGAAGATTCTTAATACACCTTAATGCGCTTCATTATATTCATTAGGAGTATAAATAAGTTTCCGCCTCTTCTAATAAAAAATTCTCATTCTGAATGACTTTAAACAATATGCATATGCTTGTTGAGTTAGTCATAAAGTAATTGCAAGTACTTGTTGCCTTTAACACGAATCTTCATCCAATAATGCTTCCAATTACACTTCCAAGTACAGTTTCGGTCTTCCCTTCTTCGTTCTTTGTGTTCGACGTCAAATTCACCAGTCTTCAACTTCTGAAACCACTCGCGACCACTTATCTCACTTCAGGCAGTCTTACTATATGCTTCTGCAAGCAATCTTTAAGATTGTATTGTCGATAAATGCCCAACCTTTCTATATGACCTTTTACATCAGACAATTTCAATCAGAACTTAATGATGGCGCTATCTCTTATCAAAAGGCGGAGACTTCTTTATAGACCTAATAAAAGAAAACATAATTAAACAATATACATAAAATAATTTATATATAGTATAATTAAAAAAAGTACAAGAATTTTCCTAACATATAAAAAAAACAATTCAAAAGTTAACCAAGAATAAAGTATATAAACTCATTTGTCGAAATCTTCGAACATTTCATTACCCAGAAATAATTATACTATTAATACAATTCATATCAAAATCGAAAAGATCAGTATAAAAAATGTTACACCTAAAAGCGAACTAAAGGACAAGTGATTTATGCCTAAAATTCATACTCCAAATCGTCCCGTCGTTTTCGGGGTAACACAATGCTACGAAAATGGCGTCTTTTTATCACGATCGATCAATGAATATAATATTCTCGTTATACAATGCTACGAGTCTCACTAAGTGATATGTCGTATGATAAATTTCACTCACGCTCTAATTTGCACTCAGCAAAATATACGTAGTTCGTTGAACAGCGCAACTGAACATGACTGAGATGCGTTCAAAAGAAAGTACAAAAGAAACTCTAGTTTCTTTATAATGCAAACTTTTGCTTATACTTTTACGGCTGGGGATATGGCGGAAAATTCAAAATAGGTTCAGATTATAAGTCCCTAACGCGTGCGAACATGTTACATCGCATACAGTAATGTTCAAGTGCACAATTGGAATGCAAATGACCATGATTCTCTTGCTTATAGATATACGGATTTGTAGATTACTAAGAACACGTTTCAACATGCTCATAAACGCAACGTCATTTATGAACATGTACCGAAACATTTCTATATATGTGTATGTTCATATATAAATATTCATTTTAATTTTTGTTGCAAGATCGGCTCTGATTGTGTACAGAGTGAACATGCTCGAAATGGTTCGACTTTGTAACACAGTCGAGCCACTTTTGTTGCTGTGATAAACATTAAATTACGTTGAATTCTAACAAAAGGAATAGTAAATGGATGGAAAACATTCTTGTATGTAATCGGTTAAGATATGTGAACGTGTTCAAAGTATAAACATGGGCACACTCTAATATTTTATACGTAAACATGTTCAGGTCTGGTTTTCAATTACGTAAATACGTAAAACAACACGTTTAAGTTCATGCCTGTATGTGAAAATATTTCAATTACACCGGCATAACGTTACATTCCCATAATCGAGCATGCTTTCATGTATGAACATATTCATAATCAGATGTAACTGTAATAATTTTGTTTCTTTTTTTTGTATTTTAGTTAAACATAGATAAAGTTAATAATTTAAACTTATACTGATCATATAAACTGTGAAGGGCTGAACATGTTCACATATAGTTAGAACTTTTCTTATCACAAACATACGTATTATAATTTTCTCAAACAGAAATAAACTACGATACTTCGATAACGTCTCATTTACATTCTCTAATTATAACAGTCGTTGGCAATCGTTTCAGTTCATTTTGTACAACTTTCGATTATCAAAACGTGGCCGATTGATGATCCTTTTGCGAGCCGGAACACATGAAAATCGCGCGCATTAAGCGCGAATAAACCTAAGCGAACGTAATGGTATGCTGTGCCACGTTGCAACGAACGCAGACGAACTTGGTAAATTATTCAATAATCCTGAATCGTCCTCCTTTGCGGTTCGATGTGAACCATTGTCCAAGTTGTTCTTAAACTGGATCGGGCGACGGAGCAAGCAATTGCATACTTGACGACTTGGCAATCTGCGGAAAGAAATGCATTAAATTGACGAATTGAACATCAGCGTATAAATAGAGTCAAAGTTGATCATGTATGCGTGCTAAAATTGGATCAACTTTCACACGTGTGTATTGTGCTATTGTAAAGTAAATGTATAAAGTTAGATGAAGTAAGTTTTGAAAGTAATAAGAGTTTTAGACAAATGTTTAAAATGAGTAATTTTTAAACATGTTTAGACACATGTTCGTTTCTTAGTGGTATTGTACTTTTTGATATAACATTTCAACTGATAATATTATACAATTAATTGATATAAGGAAGATGTGTTTATACTGAGCATGTATGGTTTGAACATGTGAACTTTGAAATCGTCAAATTTGAACATGTACAGTTTAAATGTGTATGATTTGAACATGTATGGTTTAAACATATTTCTTCAAAGATATTTCACAATTATTAAATTACATATAATATGGTTTAAACATGTCTAACCACGAAAGTATTCAAAACATAAAATATTCCAAATTCAATGAAACATCTTACTGCCACACAACGTCTACCTATGATTTATTATGGCCGTAACCATTAATTAAAATTGACTCGCCCGCGAGACATTAATTAATTTTCGCCCGAATGATATACGATTGGAAAAATGTATTCAGCTTGTTCGGCTTCCGCATTATCACGACAATGTGTAACGCCGCGCTTTTTGTCCCTCCTTTATCGCGCCCCGTTTGATGATAAACAAGATAAGAAAATGTGTCCGTTGTCCTTTTTTAGTTTCCGTAACATGTTATGCAGCGGATGCAAACATATATTATTTACGGTAACCAGCAATCATATATCATACCGCGAAGAGAAAACACTCGTGACAATGACAGCAACGCAGCTTATCGTACGGATATTTCTTCGCAGAGTAAACTCTATGATTGATAGTATTCGAGTGTTCCTTTTTCTTTTTTTCTGCCACTCCATATGAGAAGCAAAAAGTGTCAGCCGAGCAATGATAAGACAAAATTAATTCCGCGTGTGTGGTTTAAAAAAATTGTTCAACGCAAAGTACGACTGAATTGTTCGGGCATGTAAGCGACGTTTAACGCAACAAAACAAAGTGAATCCTTTGATAACATTCGCGGAGAAACAGTTTCGGTTTACAACAGTGGAAACATTTATGTACACAATTCGCTCCGAAGAAATAAGATTTTATGTTATAACATAATATTAATCTAAATCTGTTTAAATATTTGTATGCATTTGTTTCAAAACTTTAAGTATCACAATAATTAGCATTTGAGAAAATGTAATGTTATTTTTCCATATATATATATATATAGGGATATTTTTGTAATGTATGAAAAATTAAATATGTGGATTTTCAAGACTTTGAAGCAAACATGTTCAAAAGTACATTCATGTTCAAAATCTCTGCGGAAATGTTCAAAATTTAATGAGAACATGTTCAAAATCTGTGTGACCATACTCTAAATTTTATGAGAACAAGATCAAAATTAATGCGAAGACTTTCAAAATATTATGCGAAAATCAATTTCAAGAGAGAAAAACTGAAATTTGATATAAACGAACCCGCTAAACTATGAAATGCGATTAAACGAAACAAAACTAAAAAGGAAGTGAATGAAAAAAAAAAAAAAGAGGCAGACTGGAATAATCAGACGTAATTAGCATAACAAATACCTGCTGCTTTGGCTGCTTGTGCGACTTCCTCGAATAGACTTTCAAGACTCTGCAATTACAAGCCACGGATAGCGCTATGGCGAGACCCTGTTTGATAAAATGAAAGAGCAGGATAAATAAACAAACGTTGGCACGACAAAAATACGCTATTGAAAAAAAAAAGAAGAAAAAAAACAGTGCTCAATTTCCAGCCGGCTCGAGAGCGCGCGCGCGCAATTTCCATTAAAAAAATACAAGCGATCTCGCGAGCAGAAATTACTTTAGACGACAATCGACGCCCGTATGACGAGTAATGAAATTGAACCCACGAAAGAGCCTCCGTTTCGTTACATTTCTTCGAATTGTCAAAGGCACCTTTATTTTACTCGAAATTGAATAAGCGTCACTTTATTTCCGAGGAAATAACATTTATTTCGCGATTATGATTCCTACGTATTAGGTTTTGAAATACTCTCTTTTTTTTCACGTTTAAAATAGAAACGACGCGCCATATAATGCAGCAACTTTTCCGTTCAATTATCCATCGAACCCGATTAAATCAAATCAATCCGCTGCGTTGCGTCAAAAAAACTGGAGGCATTCTTTTGCAAAAAAAAAAAAAAAAAAGGAGAAAAAAAGGAAAAAAAAAAGA